>JASCZW010008757.1:0-17500 GCA_034211315.2 Aedes japonicus | reverse complement strand
CCACGTAAGTTTGAAGTCGTAGCACTGTAAGAGCTTTGCTGGACAGGGCAACAGGTATGGAAAAGTGAGCGGCTACTTTCTACCAGAGCAATTATTTCACAAACCAGCTGGGCATGAGCTTTGTAACGTTTGCAGTAAAAAAAATTAACAAAAATGGCTCATTTTGCATGGGTTTACCTTCACCCGCACTGACAAAACTACCCATGCAGCATCAATCATAGTAACCCATGAGTCAGAGGACAAAATTTAACAGCTCTATCAGTCGAACTCTAACCGTGATGGCAAGAACAGTGAAGCAACTCCGTTTAGAAGTGTGCAGTCGGGAGGTCGGTTCAAAAATATTTCACTTAGCTACCACTGAGAACACATTTAGATATTTTCCAATACTTATATCAGTGAATTTTACATGAATATCACAAAGAAAAAGAAATTCTACATGACTAACCATTTTCATTTTACTGGACACATAAGATTTGCAAAGCATTTTTCATTTCCTGTATTACATGAAAGTTAAGTGAATTTCTAGTGGATATGTTTCACTGATTGTGTGAATTTTTTTTGGGTGTAGATTCGAGTCATTTTCGGGAATTTTCCTTCGATGATTTATGGTTCAAACACAATGTGGGTGGAATACGGAACGGAAACGGCAAGTTTGACAGTGGTTGCAAATAATTTCGATTAGTCCAACCAGAATCGGATTATTTTTTCAGACAAGCAGGCATACTCAGATCGAGTTTTTGCGCTTTGCCATTCCTCTACCGTTATCATTCCCAAGTAACACCAGAAATATCTTCTTTGACAAGAATATAAGAATTTTGTTGCAAAGAAGTCGTGAGGATGAAATACCAAACATTTCTAGTCTTGAAAAAGTTTTGAGTAGGTTTTTCTACACATATTTGGTTAAAACGTGGTACCAGAACAGCGAACACACATTTTTGTTCAATGCTTGTTCGATTAACTTGAATTTTACTTCTTGAAAACATCGGTGACTGTTTGTCATCTTACCACTACAAACTATCTTTACTCACTTTTGAGTAGCCATACTTTTGACTGATTTGAGTCAAATTTACTTATTTGTGGGTTGTTTGGAAATATCGTGTATGCTAGTTGTTTGTAAATATGTTGATAGGTTGCATTCAAGATGTACTTAAGACATTTTTTAACATCCTTATGCAATAGTGAAATTATTCAGAATAGATTGTGGGTTCAATACAGTCACGGCTGAAAATATGTATAAACCGTTTGTATGAAATATTGGAATAAAAATAAACACTATTTCAAAGTAAGACTGTGGTGCAACTCCCTGATTCAAATAGTAGCCGAATTGGGCATAGGGATTCAAATGTTACGTAAAGCAACAGTTTGGGATGTTGTTTTGTTACGCTTTATTTATGAGGGAGTTTTTTGAGATCTACCTACGCACAACATAATAAAATATGTATTTGTATTTTCCTTCATACTGACGTTAGTCTGTTCAATTTTACATAAAAAAACGCAGAAAATAAAAATCGAATATTTGAAAATCAAATGTGTTACTAATGTTTTTACCCTTGTACTGTAGGACTGCGGACCTTAAAAATCGCCATGTTGATTTTGGTGGATTCCATAAAGGAATCTCACTCAAATTCCATAATTTATTCAAGGCTCCTTCTACGTTTTTTATTCCAATCAATGGCGCATGAAATTAAGGAAAGGTAAAATGGATAGTTGCACTGCAAACCTTGAGCCGCATATGAAATTTTGATACAACTTCCACTCCTATTTGAAAAAGTAATAAACAATCACCTTTAACGCATAAATTACTATAAGCTACGATATCCTTTCGCCATTGAAATTTTTTGTTTATATTTTGTTAACTTTATTCATTTTAGTGCCGTGCTTACTTTGACAAACATATCATTATGTTTTAAGCACGCTGTTTTAAGCATCCATAGAACATAATATTTGTCTAATGGATGTTCTACAAAACATCTGGTATGACCTAAAAGATGTTCAAAAATGCCACATTTATTGCGCTTTTTCGGTTATAGGCGTGTATGAAATTAAGTTTTGGGCGTTAGGAAAAAAAACTTGAGCTTTGTCTAAAAGGTGTATTTTTAACATTAATATGACAAATGGTGTTACTTGGGTTGTGTTTGGGCCGTTAGCGTTAGAATGTGAATTTACGCGTAAGTCACGTAGCTCTTACGCGAATTCCACGTATATATTACTGGTTTTGTCAGTGGAAATAACATGAATTCCACGTGGAAACAACGTGTCGACTTTTTTGAGTGTAATTTCTCAAAATTCCCAACCTTGTTCAGCAATCAAAAAATTAAATGACAACAATGCACTACACCCTCATTCGGATTTACCCAAAATTGAGTAACTTTTACCCATTTTCATAAAATAGACTTCAAACTATGGGTAAAGCGATTTATGATGAGGGTAAATCTCACTCTTTTCTTCATTAATCTGTTTGTACATGGACACAGTCTTTTCAGATAGAAGTTCTATAGAATTCAGGTCATTTTGTGCAATCTATTTATAAGAGAAACCGGACATGGCAATGGAGTTTTTTTAAATAGTCTATATTCTTAAAAGGTGTCTATATTCTATATTCTATATTCTTAAAAGGTGCATCAATCCACAGCTTGTCGCAAGGCAAAGAATGCATCCAAATTTAGGCGCGGCGATGTTAGCCCAATTTCTGCCGCATCAGAATATCATCTGGACACCCTTGTAAACTGAACCAACGGAAAGCCATCAGACTTATGGCCAAGGAATTCCCGGAATGTATGAGCGATGCGGTTCTGGACATCGTGATGAGTGCTGCCGAAAATCAACTGCTGGAAGAGAGCTACCCATCATTCAACTCGTTACAATGTTATGGTTGTTTAGAAGTCAATTTTTTTTTCTAAGAGAGCATTTCTCTGCCAAATGAGCAAATGACTGAACTCGACCCTCTCCGATTTGGATGAAACTTTGCACATGTCTTCGGAATTGGTGACGATGGATTTTCTGCCGGTTAAGGGAATTTTTTGACTGAAGACACATTTTTCAAAAGGGCGTATGTGTTTTGTCATGCGTATTTTTCAAAAAATCATAACTCGAAAACCATTGGTTGTAATAAAGTTGCGTCTGAGAAGAAGTTGTAGTTAATTAATTTGACTTTATGAAAAAAATATGTACATTGTAAAAAAAAAATTTTCTTCAAAAAAAAATCAAAAATTAAACTTAAAAATCAATTAGCAAATCTGTCCAACGTACGATTTTTATAAAAAAAAATTCAAAAAAATTCTGAGTCATAATAAGAAGAATAGAAGTTGTTCTACGATGAAGCAACTTAAGATAAAAAAGTTCTTAGAAGTAAGAAAAATTCATTTTTTTTTCTAATTTGTTGTTTTTGCATAAATAACCATATTTTAATAATATAATACGATTCTTCTAGTGATTTTAAACAAAAATGCTGTTCGTGAGCAACATTCTAAATGTATCCGTTTTTGAGATAATTTGAAATTAATGTCGAAAAAATGGCTTTTTCCATGAAAATATCCCTTTTTCAAATGTTAGTCGTGATTGTCCATCTGCAAAAGTATTCTTTTAAAAATGTATATAAAATTTTCTAAAATATACCTTTTATTACCGAGAATACTAGACAAACTGATCCCTGATATTTACTGTAGGTAACACGACAAAATTTGCTGCTTTTACTTACAGTATATTATGAAAACCTAACCCGAAACAAAAATAATTAGTATTCATGTTAGTGTACAAGCGTATTTTGTTCAGGTAGAAACATAATGTATTTAATAAGTTAAACTGTTTATACCAGTAAGAATACAATTGTTACGCCCATTTATACCTATTCATGCATTCCCTTTGGTGTTGACAGAAAATATTATTTACATGAATACCCCTGCACATACCAATATTTCAAAAAGTACCTAAAGTGCGTTACCTAGTACGTATAAAAGGATTACATTACAAAGTCATGACATCAGTTTAACAGTGTCTTTCATAAGTAGCGTAAAGTGTAAAACGATTTGAAATGGAACTCGAAACAAAGCATTGTTGTAAACCTTTTCGTGAAATCGGGAGACGGTGTTCGCCTAAACTTAGAAATTTAACTGACAAGTTAATTGAAAAACTTTTATCCATGCAGTGTACGGTCCATTTGGACACGTCATTAAGAGTGTGTGATTCATGTCGGTTATATTCGAATCGTCGTAATCCTGTCGAAAGAGTGGAGCAACCAGAAAACGGTGGACATGACGAAGCACCAACCACATCACGGAACGATTTGGAGGAAATACCATCGGCAGCTTCAATTACCTCGGCATCTTCTCAGGACAGTGACCTACTGGATTATTCCAGGATACACAACATTGAGTTATTCAATAATGGAATTGCAGGAATAAATGTGTCTCCGATATCCATTAGAGAATTTAAAAACGATAAATACCGTCGGCAAAAATTTGCCGAAATTGTAGCAGGTACAAAAAGAAGTCGAAGAGTTAGCTACATTGAAAACAAAGGTTGTGGAATATGATGAAATTATTTCCAAATTGAAAGAAAAATTCATAGAACCAGATTGTTCGAGAATAGATAAAATACGTATACTAACAGTGTTGCCTAATTCGTCAACGATTCATCAAATAACGAGAAAATTTGAAACAAACAAATTCCTTGCATTACAGGCAAAAGAATTGGCAGCCGAAAATGGAGTATTGGCTACCCCAACGACAGATCGGGGAATCGTTTGAATCCGGATATAAACAATCAAGTGTTATAATTTTTTGACGAGGACGACATCAGCAGAGCCATGCCGGGACAAAGGGATTATGTCTCTGTAAACACTGAATAAAAAAGAAAAAAACTTAACGTCGCAGCCTAGGGTTTTATTCTTATATTAATATTTATAAAAACCACCTTTTATAATAATGAGTAGAACGAACCCAAAATCAAATAAATTTTGGGCTTACCCAAATTTGGGTTTTCACTTGGTTGTCTAATTTTGAGTAGTTCCAATTTTTATGATTTCGGGTGACCTTTACTGAATTTTGGGTAAATGCGAATGAGCGTGTACACGATGACAACAATTTTCTCCACCGGTTGATCCACTCCAATGAGGTCTATAGGTATAGACCTCATTGGATCCACTCCACTAGCATTTTCTTTTTCTGTCTTAACATTTGTGTCGCTATCAATAAATTTGGCATGTGGAGACACATATGTCAGATGTTAAGACAGATCGAACATATATTTTCACAGAAATCTTAGACTTTTAAGCAGACCTTTTTTTGAATTATAATGACGAAATCCAAAATAATGCCGCATAAATAGTCAATTCGTTAAACTTATTTTCAGAGACTCCATCATTGCTTTATACGCTGAAAATTTCAGGATAGTGTACTGCAATTGTTTCAATTTGATAAAAATGTCTTAACAAATCTGTTTGCGTTGATGAATCCTAGAGAGTTTGAGCTGTTTAGTGGAATACCTGTAACTAGAAATGAGAAGAAAAATTAGTATTTTCCATTTAATTCCAACTACCTTTGCTTATTTTGACAGATACGCGTATTTCGTCTACAATGTGCAGACTTCTTCAGTGTCTCGTCCTAGTCGACTTATAAGTACGAGATGTCAAGATAAGCAAAGCTAGTTGGAATTAAATGGAAAATACTCATTTTAATTCTCATTTCTAGTTAAACCTGTTTGCGCTAAGCGCTAGAAAAAATGTCTGATTGTTTGCCAATTGTAAAATAGATCTGTCAAAACAAATAATGCTAGTGGAGAGACCGGGTTAGGATAACCAGCAAGCTACACGACCGCCTACGTTCCACCAAATGTATGACGTTTCTCCATTCACTCCGGTTAAAGCTCGTCAGCATGGTTTGAATTGGAAGTGCGAAAGAATTTTGCCTTCTTTTGGTAAATTTATAAATGTGTTTATTTATTGCCGTACACACCCTCTACCGGCATGACGCAAAGCATTCACCGTCTTGATGCCTTGATGCAGCGCTCCTATCGAGTGCTGTAAGGAAACAGTTCAGCTGTTGGCGAGATGCCGAGCAAGTTGTAAACTAATAAAACTGAATTAGCTTTTCGGGATAAATTATCGTTGATTAAAAGCGAGAGAGATCCGCGTTTTCTTCGTCGAGGTGTAATTGAGTTAAGTGCAATTAAGCAGCTGGATAGTTCTTACAGTTAGTAAGGATTCCGATGCTATAAAAGAAGAATAGGAACCCAATTATGCAGCTATTAATTCATCAGCCAGGTGCTTTAATGATGATTGATGGTAACGAAGATACTTTTTTCTATCGATGCTCTTTCTAGGAAGAACAATTTGCACTGAAGTGTGCTGAGCTCTATTTGCGTAGATAAAATAAACAATCCAATTGCAATGAGAGCATAATCTGTCCGGTGGGACGGTGAGAAGCTGAGCCCAAGGAGGTACATCATCTTTATTCTTCTTACTCGGAGGGACGGAACATCCAAGCTGAAAAAAATACTCGGAACGGAGATACATATCTACTCGTTTCACATTTTACAATCATGGTGGAACAAGGCAGTCAGCTCTCCGAAGAGGCCATCGAGTGGATGCCAGGGCTGGTAGACTCGGGGAAAATGGCAAGCAGAAAAGCGAAAAAGTTCAAACCATATTCCGGTCCAGTCAAGTGGAAAATAAATGTTTTTCATTGATTTCTATTCGCTTCCGCTATTGATATCTCAATCTTCAATGGCAGTGGCATCTCTTTTTGCAAGACGATGAGCTTTAGTATGAAGGACGTATTACTCCGTCGGATATAGAATTTCAGCACTTCAAAGTATAACAATGTAGAGTAACGTTTTATTGATCGGGCATTGAGCCTTGATCCCGAGGCAAAAGTTTCGTTTTGATGACGTTTCGACGTTGAGTATAAAGGACATTATGCAAATTTTGTCACAGGTACTTCACACACAGATGCATACAGTCACGAAATTGAAGGCAACGATGTGTGTAATTTGCAAAGAAAATATATGTTTATTCAGGTTTATTATGGATCTATGCTATTAGCGTTACTGCCTTTGCAGTTTGAAGTTTGCAATATGTCGAAAATTAAGAGTGGGAAAGATGTTTAGCAAAGAAAGTTTTGAATTAAAAACTGTGGAAGAGTTAAAAAATACACGTAGCGTAACGGCAGGAAGAAACCATTTGGAGCGAATAAAACCAAGTAGAACGGAAAAAATAGTAAGAAACAGCATCCAAAGGCACCGTACGTGTTAATTCGACCTAACTGAGAAACTTAAACATGGCTTTGTTGAATTGTTTTCAATCATACCATACTAGTGAACCTTCAAGTGAAAAATATCTCGCAAATCCACGCATGTGCTAAAATTCACATGGTTCTCTGATAATATAGCATCGCATCGAGTTTAACGAGCCAACCTTCGCTTCAACCGTCTAAAAGTCTGAACCCCAACAATCGTCTCCTTTAAACTACACAGCAGCGAAACTCATCACCGCATGGGTTGATTCGAAAATCAAATTAATTCAATTAATTAAACCCAATTCCATATTTTCCACACATCCATTTTCTCCAGTTCTGATTGAAATCGTACACTGAGGGACATGGAAGCTATATTGCAAAATTCGCTCCGGCGACGGACGCTTTATCAAGTTAACTTGATCTCGAAAAATCAGAATCAATAACGATCGGATATTCGAGCATCCAGCACATAGGGGAACGGGGGGTGAAAGGCAATCCTGGGGCAAAACGAATCATCTCGACATTTCGTTTTGGGGGATATTTTTCAGCAACTTTTCCTTATTTTAACAGATCGAATTTATGGTTTTGAGTAGTCTATAACAAAATTAAGAACAGTTTTGAGTTCAAACAGATTATGAAAACGAAGGTTTGTTCCAGACTCCATAATGCAGAGCATTTCGATGCAATAATCATGCGTTGTATCTTAAGAGTTGTAATGGGTTTAAATGGCAACATTACAAGTAAATTATAAACAAATCAATTTGCTGTATGAGCATAACGATCTACTGGAGAACTGAGTCAAATTGGATCACAAACAACTGTTATTCATGCCTAAAGTTCTTAACAGGCTTTGAGGCACAATTCACCTTATTGTTTAGTGACACCTTAACGATCGCTTATGTTAAAATTGGTTTAAGAAGCTATGAAAACCAACAGCTTCCTAAAAAATAAACCGTGCAAAAGTAGTTTGAATGCATAAAACCTAGTAAGGCTTGTTCGTGACTAAATCTGGGCACCCCTAAATACGTATATCTTTGATAATAATTCATCAACGCGTGAAACATTTTGAAGACTGATTAACGTATGTCTGTTCATTAAGTCAAATCAATTTTTGGTGGAGCTACAAGTTTTTAGATCGAAGATGGCGTCGAAAGAAATGTAGCCTAATAGCTCCGCTCAGTGGAGAAAATCTTCCCAAAGGGAAATATATGCTGGAGCAGGGTCGTTTATGCTGTCAGTCGGTTACACTCACACAATCACCTATATTCAAGCAGGATGGGAACATTCTAACAAGAAGGTATGCTATGGTCGACAAAGGTGAACTACAGAATTCCCTCACTGAAAGGGAGCTCACAGACCACACGTGTCTTCCCTCTTGAAACAGTCTAAGCAAAGTGACGGGAGCCTGAAATTGCTTGGAAAACACGGAAAAGCAGAATAACAGCAAATGATTGGTTGTAAATTACATAAATTCAGGAATCACCGTGGAAAACTCGAACCATCAAGTGTGAACTTCGTTTCATGCTTAAAATTTATTCTTGCACTAACCTGGCCTAGTTCTAAAGTGACGTCACTCATTAGCTAGCTTGGTGGTTCTTAAGGTTGTAGCAATGTGGCAATCATACGGTGTATCATAGGATGTAGTTTTGTGGCTGCTAGTTATGGTGAATAAAAGATTACGGTGGTGGTGGTAGCAGTGGCAGATCGACGAGGACGCAATTGGTGATGGCGTCATGTGAGGAAACCAGAACCGGATTGTTTTTCTGTCCCTACGGCTCGACCGAAACAATTGACGCTTTCCGGTCCTTCGGTTCCTGGTACGTCGCACTCGAGATCCTGCGAAAGATGTGCCTACCAGACAGAGATCTGGTGAAGCAACTTAAACTATACAAAAACAAAAACGCCCACTGGACGGACCTGTTCAGGGCGAATTAACACATGTCCACCACATGGTTTTAGCCCAGCCCACCAGTATCTCAAAATCCTATTCTATCTGTTCTATTCTGTACACAATTACCCTTTTGTGTGGATTTTCAGCAACACATCCTAACTGTTGTTCAACCAAATAATGGGTGGTATTATCCGAGGTATTATATTCACCTTAACAATAAAACAATAGTATCACAATAGGGAAACCTTTCATACAATATTCAATTTATAACCCGTACTATTTTTCGTAATAAGTCTTAAGTTTTACTTTTAGCACTTGCCGATTCAATTCTTATTTTAAACCTACAATAGTACAAAGTTTTGGAAATTTACAACAAGTTTATAATTTTACAAAATTTACATAAAGCTAGGAACACGTAGTTTCTGACTCCTTGTAAAGACGTGGACAGAAAAATGGCACGAATTTAGGCCAAACTTTGGGAAGCTAAAATATGGACACAAACAAACCCCAAATTTAACAACAGATATCTCCCAGTGGGTTAGGCTTTGTGCACAAATTACGTAACGCAAAAAAACGGGATTTTGGACCCCCTCCCTCCCCTATGTAACAATAAGAACACGTGACCGACCCCCTTTAATTACGTAACACTCACGTCCCTTCCCACCCCACTCCCATTTCTCAAGTGTGATAAAATCATCACAAAAACTGTTATTGTTGTTGTTTTTATGTTTAATTCTCATTTGAGTAACTTGAAGTTAGTAAAGATTGCAAACATTAGTCAATTAATTTCATTTAAGTAACTTTATGCAATTATAAAGATTACGGAAAAAACTTGCCTCATTTTACTGCATTTATTCAGGTTACTGGACAGGTTAAAACTGTTGCAAAATATTAGTTCAACAACTTTACTAAAATGTCTTTAATTTATTTAGGGAAGAGAACTTTCAGAACACAAAAACGTACAAAGTTTTATTCATATAACCTTAATCTATTTAAAAGATTGCAACAGTATGTTATGCAATGCATAATATTTGTGCATGAATTGGGTGATTGAACGCATCGATTAGAATCAACATTTCTTGAGTATTAAATCAAACCACACTTTTTTTTTAGTTTAATGCAATCATATATTTGAAACAACAAAATTTCATATCGAATCCAATATTGTTAGTCTATAAGTATTTTTACCAGAAATCATTTTTGATTCAACGAAATAATTGTAGAATAAACAATCAATGAAAAAATAACTTAATATCATATTATTTCCATCATTTCCATAAATGTAGAATAAACAATCAATGAAAAAATAACTTAATATCTTATTATTTCCATGGTACTAATATAAAAGCAATGCAAAGG
Source organism: Aedes japonicus (assembly GCA_034211315.2). Lineage (NCBI taxonomy): Eukaryota > Metazoa > Arthropoda > Insecta > Diptera > Culicidae > Aedes > Aedes japonicus. Next base: position 7,018 of record JASCZW010008757.1, on the reverse strand, counting down.
TGCATTGTTTCCACAAATCCTATTTTTTGATTCAACATTAAATGCTTTTTGTTGTCAATAAAAGCCTCCTTTGCAGCGCTTTAAGAACCAAAAAATTGTTGTTGGTTCAAAAAAATTTTTTTGAACAAATTAAAATTATAGGTAATCCGTGTTGAATATATGCAGAACAATATATTTCTCCAGCTTGTAGATGTACGATTTATGGAAAATTGTTGATTCAAATTGTCATAAGATACCTTTCGTTTAGTAGATCACATTTAAATTGTGAGTCTCCATTAATCGAAGCTTTAGAATTTGGTCGGAAATCAATAGATAGACTTAATCCATTTTCTTAAAATTTTATATTTCTTACTGTCAGCCATAAATGTGTATTCATTATCATGCACTCCACATGAAAACATATGTGATTGCCCATCAAAGGAACCAAAAATTTAAAACCATGACGATAATTGGTGCAGTGTTTCAGTTATGGCAAACGTGACAAATAATACATTCTTGCTCAGTTTCGATAATTTTCCTTCAAAATATGGATTGAAAGCTTTCATTTGACGTTTTGAACGTGGGCTTTTCCCAGAATTTTTAAACATAGTTCTTAACTAGTATAAATTAACCTTTTTCTACTTGCTACTTGCTACTTTGCTTGGCACACAGGAAATTTTAATAATGGAAGTTGGTTATTCACTTTGGATTTTTTATTTCAAATTGAATCCTAAAGGGTTTGAGCTGTTCAGTGGAATACTTGTAACTAGAAATTAGAAGAAAATTAGTATTCTCCATTTAATTCCAACTACCTTTGCTTATCTTCGACGAGATACACGCGTTTCGTCTACAATGTGCAGACTTCTTCAGTGTCTCGTACCAGTCGAGTTATTAGTACGAGACGCTACAGAAGAAGTCTGCACGTATGCAGACGAAGCTACGCTGTCTGTCGAATAAGCAGGCGGTTGGAATTGGAATACTAATTTTCTTCTATTTCTAATTTCAAATTTGTTATTTTGTTACGTAACGATTTTGAAACCCCCCCCTCCCCCATATGTCACAATAAGTAACGGTTGCTCAACCCACCCCTCCCTCCGCCTTCATGCGTTACGTAATTTGCAGACAAAACCTTACCTATAATCACGATGAAGCAATATTTCTTGATACAAGTTAAATCATTCAAACCGCTGCAAACAAACAAAGATGTTATGTAGGAGCGACCCCGAATAACATGAGTGTGTGAGTTCATGTGGTCAGGGACAAGTCGGATTCATACTTGAAAGAATTCACTTTGAACGAAATCAGAGATAAGAAATATTGCTTTGTGGTGGAGCTGACAGCAGCCATGAAGGCCGGGAACGGAACAAAAAGGATCTAAGGAATCACGCAGAAGGACGCGAGAAGAGTAAAAACAGAATATTGCAGAAAATACAGATCTTTGGAACGTACTTGGCTAGAAAAATAAAAATATTCCCAACTTTCGTCATGCTTCCAAGCACCGGCAAAATATTAAGTCGTTCAAGGTGAAAATTGTACTGAACCGTAATGATAAACAGAATGTGACGTCTAAAACCGGGACTCGCAAGTTTTGTCGCGAATATTTAACGAAGGTTTTCCTGCATGATAATGGACGATGAAACATATGTGCTGGACTTTAAGCAGCTTCCCGGAATATCTTGTTATACTGCCATGCAACTGGAACGGCGAAATGAGCATTTCAGGACAAAGAAAAAGGCCAAGTTTCCCAAAAAATATTTGTTTTGGCAGGCCATATCCAGATGTGATTGAGCAAGCCAGAGCTGCATCACTACCTAAAGAATGCCTAAAGAAGCGATTGTTACCTTTCCTACGAAGCCATAACGTTCCCTCGCTATTCTGGCCTAATTTGGCACCCTGTCACTACGTCAAAAACCTTAATGGTATACAAACGGATGAGTCCATATGTGTACCGAAAGAGAGGTGAATCCACGAAACTGCCGGGGTTGCGATCTATCAGGCAGTATTAGGATCTCGTGAAAAAAAATTGAAAATCTTGGACAAAAGCAGCTAAATCGATTGCAGAGAAGTCTGCACAGACCCTAATGGCTGCAGTAAACTCAAAAGTTCGTAGTTTCTTCAAACAGCCTGATTAAGTAGCTGTAATTAGTTATAAGATGACTAATAATGCACAATTGTGATGCATCCGTTCGTACGATGTCGATGCCTTAGAGTGCTGGCCGCCGACGCACATCACGGTGTCACATAATCGAGGATGCAGAGCAGCGATGTTGGATGAATCGTGAACACTAGCCCTTTCTTAAGATAACGCAGTATTGCTTGTTCCTGTTCTTCGCGCGATAAGCATCCAGTCTTTCTGGATTATGGGAAAAATCGGTTCACTTTGCACTCATTCTCACTCATACGCATCACCAATCAGAAATGAGCCGTACCACGTGTGAGTTATTCCGAATCTCTTCATTACTATTCTGCTTTTCATTCTGTTCGTAGAAATCAGAATTCGAAGTAAAGTTGGCAGCTGATCGTATACCAGAATGAATCGGACGGTAGCAGTGTGGACGAGTTTCTAAGCAGTGCGCCATTTTACCCGTAGAATCATTAACACGATTGTATTCAGTTCCAGTTCAGCTGAGCGAGATTGGTTGAATCACACTCATTTCTTCAAAATGGACATGATCTAACATGATGATGCTGAGTAATCCGGTCACAGCATATAAAGCGTCATATTAAACCTTCTCTCTGCTGTGATCAGTACAACTGATTGCATTCAGTAAGTCATTAATCTCGTTCAGTGTATTCAAAAAACTTGCGTTCAGTGGCAACGCATTCATTCAGGTATAACGTAAAAGAAGAAAATTTGTTTCGCATGATTCTGTTTTCTAGTTTGTTAACTCTGCGGTTAACTTCATTGGTGAGAAGATTGCTGAAAAATCAACATCACACTCGTTCACTATTCTGTTAGCAACCGGGTATTTAAATTAATTGTTATGTTATTTTTTCTCCGTGCGAGGAGTAACCGAGTATCGGTGGAACCGAGTATTGCTATTTTATATCGGTAGGTATCATGCGAGTGAATGAGTTTTCCCATGCTTGATGCAAATCATAAAGCACAATGAAACCTTTACTGTCATCTCAACTAAGTCCCGAAGAAAGTAGAAGAAATACCGCTGTGCCAGCACAGTAAACCATATGTCAATGATCTTCAACCAGAAAGCAACACATGTGAGCCCAGTTATACATGTGACGAAGCCCGATCTATCAAGTTCCGAACCATACGCGCAAGTGTGGCGTCGTTCCCGCAGACGAGGGTCGGCGCAGTCCAGCAACGAAGTCCGCAATCGTAGTAACTAAGCAGTAACAGTGAACCGGCCGGCATCATTCGGTCTAATACTAATTAAAACCCCCGATTAGCGATATCTTCAGATCAAGTTCGAGCGTATCCTCCCATCTCCTGATAAAGGTCTCGCATATTGGTTATCTTCGGTCGTGTCCAAATAAATCCGTGCCAGAACAGAATTAATAAAAAATGCATCGTGGATTAAACTATCATCAAATTTGTTTATTTAAAATTTAATCTGTCGAATTTTGCCGCGAACAAGCCTTAAGCAACTAAAATTATGCATTACGGCTTATCTGATTCGTTGTCACGCTCGTTGTGGGGCGGTGTATTATACCGCCTGTTTATGAGACAAGGCAACATTCTTCAAATAATATTTAAATTCAATTTTCTGGTTGGAATATATACCTATAAAGAGAATATATTCAGGTTGGTTCCCGGTTGTTTGGGGGACCAGATTTTCTTCAGCAGACAGAGACAGAACGACGAGCTTTTTTGTGTCCATGGCGTGCATCCATCCGTAGCATCGACGGTCGCTGCGCCAATAACGGACGTTGACACCGCCGGTTTGCCGGCGACCTGAGACCCACGGAAACAGTGAGGCGCATTTCCGTCGCCGGTGCTGATGGTGACTGCCTGGCTGCCACCGATGACGATATTGATGGAATGTGAAAATTCAACCGAGAAGATCCCAACAACCACTGCAACAGTTCTCATCTCGCCATAGTGTCACTCGGTCTGGTGTACCAAAGTTCGACAGGGGCCGTGATGAAAGCTGAAATTGCTGCTGGGAAAAAGAATTTCTTGCGCCTGAGCAGCTGAACTAATTGATAAGTAATTTGGTAACCTCGGCTGAAACCAGTGAGTTAGAGAACTTGTGTGAATGTACATGTATGTTGGCGGCAGGCCTGCCAGAGAACTCCAGCATGTGGGGACACTTTCACTCTTCAGCACTGCGTGAATCGGAATGCATATTCATCAGGTGAGTCCAGCGTTTCTGAGTTCAGAACTTCAGACTTTCAAATTGGCACATGAGAGGGTCGAGGAAGTCGAGTCGGAGACTACGTGCCTCCACCGAGCAATGCGCGTCGCGCGCGGGGTGCAAGATGAAAAGAATTCCGTGGGTGCCCGTGGGAGGAACACGGGAGGTGGAAAAACGTGATTGGAGCTTTGACTGCTGCTGCTGTTACTGTTGCGGGACCAATGTGACGAATAATTTTAATTATGGTCATTTTAATTAAATGAGTGTGGTTTATCGGCGTTTAATTAAAAGCAATAATCAAAATTTTTTGAATCGCGTTCGTCTATAGTGTGCTCGAGCTGCAGGCGTTCAGGACATTGCCTCTTGCGCGAGGAAAGTTGGAATATAGATGCGTATCTTTGTTGGAACGATTGCAGTGTTGATGTGATTGCGGTTCGTTCGATATACAAAATTTGCTGAATTTTGAACGATTGAAATCATTGTTTTTGTTTGCTTGTGTGGCGATAACTATAAACGCGGTGATGTAACATCAGTTAACAATTATTGAATGTGTTTAATTCTGCCATTTTCAAAACAAGCATACTGATGAAACCCTTTTTGAGCGGGTCTTGTTTTCTTTAAAAGTTAATTAAAATTTCCAAAAAACGTGCTGCTCATTGGAATGTTCCGATTGTAGTGTTTCCGCAAAAATCATTATATAAAAAATGAAACGGTGTCTGTTGTGACAATTTTAACTCAAGACCGATCTGACAGATTTGCATAGTTATTTCCAACGTTGACAAACGTTTTGGAAAATTTCAGTGAGGGGTAGTACAAAACTCGTTTGGTCCAGCCAAAAGTAGGCCTAAACAAAGAGAATTTGTTGCGGAATCTTTCAACAAATACAAACAACAATATTTGCAAAGCTAATACAACAGACTGGTTTCAGAGCGTAATCCAAGTTAAATTTACATAAATAACCACGATTAATTTCTGTCATATCTAAGCATTCCCTTTGTATTGCATTAGATATACATAGAAAATAAATAAACTTCTCTCTATGTGTAGCAAGAATCTTCATCCTTGTGGCATCCCAGCTGGTTACTTACCGATTGCTTTGTTGATCTGCCAAAAAATTGAAGAACGTCTGCTTTGAGTTGACTCAAATTTTAATATTCCATACAATATACAGCGCATTTACTGATTGGTTGAGCGGATTGAAGCAAATGAAAATCATTGGGTTTAAGGTCAAGTCTCCCCAACTTGAATTAAAAAGTAAATGGAAGGCATCAATAGAAGCACCAAATTATCATGAGAATGTGAGATCCTTCTTATGGATTATTCATTAAAAGGGTGTCCCACATTAAATTGCATAACGGTAAAAAAACGCTGTGAAAATTACCAATTGGGTATTTTAGCAGAAAATTTGAGTAGAAATAGTCTAGGTGTTTTTGTTGATGTATTTTTATCGCTGTAAGGTATCTTCAACTTGGTGATCCAAATCCATTGGATGGTTTTTTTTCAGTAAATGTTATAAATTTTGTTTTATACGGACCTATTAAAATCATTTTAATCATTTATATTTTTTATATTCTTTAGACAATTTGGATCGAAAAATACCGTTCAAAAACACCACAACTTGATAATACCAGTTAATGAGTAGAATTATAGCTTTTGAGCCGAAAAGTGGTCGTGTTTGATGCGGATGATGCTGGTGCTGGACAGAAAGTGGTGTTGCTCGCCTCGGATGTCGATAAGTACCTCAAGTTGCTCCTGGTGCTGGCATAAATTGCTTTTTGTGTTTCATTCTCTGCAACAAATGGTCTGTTGCCAGTTTTTACAGCCACCACTGCATTTTCCGGAAAAACGCTGACTAGTTCGATATGGCACATGATTGTTTGAATTTTATGATAATTTGATTGCAAATTCTGATTCCGTATAGTATTTCAATTGTTCGGAAATGAAAACTCATGAAATCTTCAAATTGAACAAATGGTTTATTGATGGATTGATCATGATTACTTTTTGAAATAGCTCCTTGCAGATAAATTTTACTGAATCCTGTATGAAAAATATCGGCAGGTTTACTGGGGATCTGGATATTCAGAGAAGCTTATCTACTAGGGGAGAGGATACATTTTAGAATGGCAGTTTCGATAAGCTTCTGGGGAAAACCGATGATACCTTGAAGATAGATTCAAAATATTTTGGTTATTTACAGAAATCGTTTTGAAATATTGCATTATTTAATTATATTATAAAACTTTTAGTAAAATCCTGCGCGCTATGTATGGTGCAATTGAATATCAGAGCTTGACATAGCTGCCATTGAACAAACTCTTTAAAATGTTTTTCTGAACTACTGAATTCCGGAACTGAATTACTATGAACTTTGACAGAAGTTGATTCAACTACTGGAAGTTGATAAACTTTTTGGAAGTTTCAAGATAATCATGAAATTTGCTCGCTCTTTTAGAAGAGAAATGTAGCGGAGTATAAGAAGTCCCATTGGATTGTGAAAAATTTCAACGTTCTGAAACTTGTTTGAACTTCCCAAAAGTTACTGATCCTATAGATACTATAGAAACAACTTTTTGGAAATAGCAGACATTGAGAAACAGTTGCTTCCCAAAGGTATTTGGACTTCTAGTTCGTACATTTTTAATGAAGAAAAGCAGAATATCACAAGTTTTTTAATAATTTACGAGAAATTTTAAAAAATTCGGGGAAGTTGGTCGATTTGC
>JASCZW010008756.1:0-47730 GCA_034211315.2 Aedes japonicus | reverse complement strand
ATACTGGCCTCAAGGTGGTAACAACAAAAATATTAGCATAGAACGACCATAATTTGTGTTGCATTGTGGTAATATTTATAGGTAGAAACAACCACCTTGCCTGTTTGTTTCAAAACAAAATCGTTTGTTTAAAACAACTAGTTTTTTAGTTCGAATTTCAACAAATAAGATTGTTGTTTCAAACGGGACTGCTTTTTTCCGTGTATGAATTTTCATTCCCTGGTAGATAAACGAGTATATTGAATACGTCGTCATCAGGGAGCTGGCGAGAATTCATTTTGCTTTAGCCAACATCTCTAACATCCAAACGTCAAAAGATTCATTATTTGTAAACAATACTGCCACTCGTGCCCGTAAGAACAAAGTCGTCAGACGGCCTTATTCAAATAAGGCCCGTGATATGTTGCATACTGTCAAACGCTAGTAACAAGGATAGGGTTGCCAGGCCCCTGGTCGTCATCGATGAATTTCTACAAATTGGTTCACTGATTCAGAATCTCATTAGGCTAAGTGACCTTGAACGCACGCACACTACAGCGCCATTTAAAACAAAGGAGTGTAACTAAGAAGGACAATCTTTTGGAAGAAAACAAACCATCATTCCTCTGCATGTGCTAGAAAGAGAGAGGTGAGTAAACGTCAAAAAAGCCTAATTGCTCCCCAGACACCTTATACGTTTGTATCTTACAATACATTCTTGCGTTTTTCGCTACACAAATAGGGTAAGGGGATGTAATGTTAGCCTAGCTCCTTCATTCGGCCTATGTACCAAATGTGTCATTAATTTAGCCACTATCAACAAAATCATGTTGCTATTGAGATGACCGATGTTATCCGAAGCAATTAAGACAATATTAATCAACCCATAGTTTTTCACTTCCGCGTAATTTTCGATTTCTTGAACTTTTGGGGCGTCATGATTTCACTGGTTAAGCTCAACAGATTACCTACACGATCTTCAAGTGATCTAAATTTGGCTGAATTGAATCGATAAAGCAAGTAATACAGTTTGGATGTGCAGAAAATAGTTACACCTTATTAACTAACTGTTCTTATAGCTAAAACAACAATTATTTTACAAGAAAATCGTAGACCCAATGTTGGGGACATATTTTTTTGTATGTTCCCAACTATGGCCTGTTGTATCAATAACGTAGTAAAAAGTTTGTTATTGGTAAAATTTTAAGTGAAAATGCATGTGTTTGCGGTTGCTTATGTTCAAGTGGCTCATCTAAACACAAACCGAAGGAACTAAGTCGTTGTATAGTGATTTATAATGTTTTCATTATTGAATGGCTAGTAAATCATATATGAACATCACTTATGTGTTTCAATGCAGTTTTACTTGAGTTTGTTTTGTGAAATTTTGTGTTAAGTAAAGCGAATACAGCTGGCAATGCCTTAATTCATAGGATAAGACGGAAAAAAACCGAACAAACACTACATTCAGTAATAAATCCATCAAGTGGGACGAAGTTGCATCCATGAATAGACCCAATTTGGTGCCTGTAGACCGACATTAAATCCATATCCCTCGAAAGTTTCTGGCTTTATAAAAAGAGTTGTGTAACTTTTCGTGATACATACTAACAAATGTCTTATCAAACTTATCTTAGCAAATATAGAACTAGTTGAATCTCGCCTTCAGCTTGAAAACTTTAAGAGTTATAATTAAAAATATAATCGATGGTTGCATAATAGGCTGAGTCAAGGGACACATACCCTATTTGTTTTTTTATTCGCGTGTTGTGATTCGTGTTTTTAGTTGTGCCGGGAAAATCATGACATGTATGTTCATGTTCGCCAGGTACTTTTTTACAGTTTGGCCGGTTGAACCGACCTCCCGGCCAAGCGTACGCAGCGATGTAGCCACTCTCCTTCGGTGTTCATCATCAGCATCCTATGCAACGGTTTGCGAGCGGACTTCGAGTTGGCTTGCTTAGGAGAGGTGAAGCACTTTCTCGCAGTGGAAGTTAGACGCACTGACGGCGTGTTTAGGCTGAGTCTCCGGAACTACATCGAGAAGCTACTCAACGTGTGCAAAATGCAGGACTGTAAGACCGCAAAATCACCGACGAAACTCGGATACCTCAAGAAGGTTGGAGCTGGGGAAGTATTCGAGGACCCTCATTTCTACCGTAGTCTCGTAGGTGAACTGCTGTATTTGGCTGTTGTAGCGAGGCCGAACGCAAGTTCAATGAACCTCGTGAGTGCGACTGGACGGCTGCAAAGCGGGTGCTAAGCTATCTAAATGCAACGAAGAGTTATGACCTGCAGCTGGGCGAAAACAAAGAGTGGAGCCTCATAGAGTATTCCAACGCGGACTGGGCAGGGGACGTCGCTAGCACAAGATCGACATCTGGAATAGTCTTTCAGTAAGGAAGCGGTGTCGTTCCATGGGCTAGTCGCGCTTTTTTCAAATGGAGTTAGACAGCTTAGACAGCTCTGGCTTAGACAGCTACTGCGTGAATTGGGTGAAACACAACATCAATCCACCCTTGTGCTCGAGGACAACCAGGAGTGCTTGTCCTTCGTGCGCTCGGACAGGAAAAGTCAATGTAGCAAGCACAGTTATGTGTGAAGCAGGATATACGACTGGAATACTGCCCTACCGATCGTATGTTGGCAGACATTATGACGAAGTTGCTTGGACCACTGAAATACCTTGAATTCTCAGTACTACTGGGTTTAATGGCGAAGTAGTGAAAAGCTATCATTGAGGAGGAGTGTGGAACGAGCAATGCCTACCTTTATAACTAGCAACATTGTTTCTCACCCAACGCACTTATCTAGTGCGCAACATACCTTGTTCTTTCTTTTTTCTGACGTTTGGACTTGTCGATACGAAACCTCAAAACGAGTAGAACGTTTATTTTAGTTGCAATAAATTGTAACTTGTTTTTCTCTATTTCGCGTATAAGATTCCTTCGTCGTCAATCCGAAATTACTCGTAAGCCATTCCGCTGTTGCACATGGACTTTGTCGCCAAAAGTCAATAAAACAAATAGAATGTTAAGATGCAGCACTTGAAAGTAAACATAAACAAACACACTTTCGACAGAAATTAGTCACTAGCTACAAGAATTAACCCAATACTCAAGTTTGAACATTTTCGCATTATTTTCTGCCGCACCCTGTAGTTGTGATCGAAAATCTATACGTTTCTTCTCTATCGGCACTATCGATAAGGATGTGAACGAGAAAAAATGTCTTCGAAAGCGGTTGCACCCGTTTATCAGAAGCCACGACTCTCTGTGTTGGCCTGATTTGGCCTCTTATCACTATGCGAAATGCATCCTGGAATGATATAAGGTACAAGAAGTCAAACTCGTGCCAAAAACAGCCAATTCACCAAACTGTTCAGAACTTCGCCCATTAGAAAAATACTGGGCTCTAGATAATCGGAATCTCGTCGAAACTAAGAAGAAAGCAAATGTTAGCGATGAATTCAAAAGAAGATGGAGAATCGTCAAGGCAGGCATATCTGAGGATACAGGAACGGAACCCGATGGCTTTACAGAAAGATGGATTAACACCTTAATCAACTGTTTATAATGTAGATATAACTCTTTTAGTGTGAAATAAGCAATCGGTTTTGTTGAATTATGTGTAAATTTTTCTTGAGGCTATTATTTTGGTGTCCGAAATTTAACGCGGACAGGCTTTAAACCGAATGCCAGACATAGATCTTTGCACGATGGTGTCATCACTGCAGTTTTGACAGTTCAGCTTGTTTCCGCGGACTTAGAAAAAAATGGTAAGATCGACTTATTTTTTCCATCACTTACTGTATCTAATCATATAGAATCCAGAAAAAGCCAATGAAAAATCTCGTTTGAGCGGTTTGAATTCTAACACCTTGTAAGCAAGCTCCCTGAACTGCCAAAAAAGTGAGGTTATTACATTCCGTGCAATGATCTATTGCAACTGTTGACATTCTGTTTTGATCTCTTCTACTTTAGCTCGATTCCGGTTTACTTGGAGGGAAACCATTAGTGAAGTACCTTCGTTTGTGTAGAGCAGTAGCGCAAATCTAATTTACAGAAATTCGAGTGTATCTGAAATGTGTACCAACTATTAATTTTATTCTAAGCGGAGCCATTTGATGGCTCGATGATGTTACTAACTTGAATTTAGAAATGTATGGTCAAGGGTTGTCATCTCAATTGCACGACTCTGTAAAAATTCGATATTCCGTTAATATTTTATTATTTTACAATAATACCTATTTCAATCCGACTGTGTTGTCTAGAATTTCTCTACTAAAGTAATAATATTAAATTTCGTATCTAAGTCGATTACCATCGATGGGCTAAGTATGTCAATATTACTAATATACAATACATGAAATACCTTCGTTCGCCTATTTCACTTAACTATTTTCGAAACAATACCTATCCTAAAGAAGAGCAACATTTTCAAATGCATTCAATATATTCTTCGATTTAATTTATATAATTGAATAACCTCGCCGTCGTACTCTCCGAAAACAAAATGATCAAAAATAGAGTAAATTCAGTCTTAGTTCTTACGCAAAAAAAAAAAAAAAATACCGACGTTTCATCATGATTTGCTGTCTTTTCTTTATCTAAAAAAAATAAATGCAAACATTAAGGAAAACTACCTACAATCAAATTCCACTCCAATTGGGGAACCGGAACGAGAGATCCGAATGCGAATGTCACCATTTCGGCGTCTCTCCTTCGCGGTCGAACAATTCCGGACAGAACGTAGTTCTAAGTACTTTTACTCTCCCTTTTTTCCCCTCCCGAGTGTTTATAGTAAGTCTTGATCTCATCTCGTCTACGGTTTTTTAAACGCGAAAATCATTATAATATTCTGTATATATGTTTTATAAAAACGAAACTTTTCATCCACATTATCCGTCACGTTTTGCGGTACGCGCATCTCTTGTCCGGAGGGTTGTCTAGGCTGCCGCCGGGAGCGCGTCCTCTACAAACTAGATAACATTTGTTTTTTCTCTCTCTCTCTCTCTTTCTCTCTTAAGCTCTATATTTCAAGTGTTTTTGAGGGGGGGGGGGGGGGGGGGCGACTTATTATTGATACTTCTACAGCTACATACTACTACATACTGGGTTCCGGTAGAGTGAGAAGGATGATTTCCGATTGCCGCCGGGGTTCGGATGTTCGGGGTGAGACAAATAATTTAATATAGGGAAATGCGGATGTCGAAGGGCGGGGGGGGGGGGGTCTATTTACAGTTGGGATCGTTGGGTGATTTAGTGAGTGCGTGGAGTGAACGCCAAGGGATAGGTGTCCGGCGGGACCGCGACGCAGGCGGGCTTCATTTTGATGTCGTCGGGGAAGTTGGAGTGGACGTTGTACTGCTGCAGGATGCTGGCTAGCATGATGAAGCTGAAGCCCCGCACCAGGTTCTGGCCGATGCAGGTTCGCTTGCCGATGCTGAAGGGCAGGAAGTGCGGGATGTTCTTCTTGACGCGCAGGATCTGCTTTTGGCTTTCGTTGTGGGCGTTGATGTTGTTGTGCTTGATGATGCTGCTGAGGTCTTCGCTGGCGGTTGGGGAACCGACGAGGTCAGATCGAATCTGTGCCAGGGTAGCACTCTCGATGAATCGGTTCGGGTCGAAACGCTCCGGAGATTGCCAATATTTTTCACTGGTGTTGAGGTCGTAGTTGTTGATGAAGACTACGGTGCCGGTGGGAACTCCGTACCCGCCGATGCAGGTGTTTTCCGTTGCTACGTGGGGCACGATGGGGGAGGATGAGTAACGGAGCACTTCGAAGATGGTGGCCACGGTGTAGGGCATGCTCTCGGTGTCGTAGAGGGTGACGTTGCGGAGACCTTTGTCGGTGACGTGGTCGATTTCCCGTTGGATTTCAGTGCCGATTTCCGGGTTCTTGGCAATGTAGCCGAGGGCAAGCATGACCAGGTTTCCGATGGCCGAGTGACCACCGATGAAGTCTTCCAGCATGTACATAATGGTGTCCCGGGTGACGGAGGGGTCTTCACGGAGACTCTTCAACAAGGCATCGGTGAAGTCCCGCTCGGGTTGATCTTCGCTGTGGTTCTGCTCGCGCTCGGTTACGATCCGTTCCAGAATGAAACCTCGGATGTAGTTGGACCAGCTGCTCAATTTGTTCATGTGACGGAAGTAGAAGGGGGCCAACCAAGGCATGAAGTCAACGGCGTAGCCTTGGTTGATTTCGTAGAAGATCTCATCGAAGCTGTGGACCATCTTCTGGAAGCCAGCGTCTTCGTACTCGAACCGAACCGAGCACATGTACTTGCTGAACATGTTGGCGCAGGCCTGCATGATGAGTGGTTTGACTTTGAAGTCCTGGCCCGGAGTGACCACCTCGGTCAGTTGATCCATGAAGTAGTGCATCTCGGCAACGCCTACGTCGCTCATCTTCTGATAGTAGCTGGAAGCGTCGCTCGGCGAGCAATGCTTGCGGGCAAGGTTGCGTCGCTTCTGCTGCAGTGAAGACCAATCGCACAAAGCAAGCGCTGGAAAGAAAAAGGAGAAGAACAAAGAAGAGCAACATTAGCATCCAATCGGAACTCTGGGCAGCGAAGGGTGTAGTAGGAGGATAAATATAAGGAAGCAATCTCCCGCGGCGCGTACAGTTTTAGTGGGTCAATATCGAGAAGCCATTTTTTCCATCACCCGCGCTTATTCGCATCAAATCGATTTATAATCACATCTCGCGCATTGCCGCGACCCCGCCGGAATAATAACAGCAGCAATATTCCGCGCGCACACACACACACACACGCAGGACGGCGTCTCAAGGGCAATTTTATTTTAAACATTTTTCCCTCCCCGTTCCCCCTCGGCCCGGTATGTTTCTCGCACAAAGATATGCTGCCCGTCCATCCATTAGCTGATGGCTTGCTCTCCAGCATTGGATACATTTTTATCGCACTCAGACATCGTCCGGCCGAGCGCCGATCGATCGATGATGGACGTCCTTCTGCTCGACATCGCAAAAATGGAACCACCCGCAAAGAAGTAGGTCTACCAGCGCAGAGAGACACGTTCCGGCTGTAAATATAGGTCTCCCCGGTCCACACCGCGCACCGTTTTGGGAAGTTGGAAGTACGAAGCTTTATCGTTAAAAATGCGAGCGAGACGCAACGGGGACGCGCGGAGACCGCGGAGGAGGTTCAATATTTAAATGAGCTCGGCGCGCCATATGAGCGCCGTCCGCTGTGGGGTGATAAAACAATAAAACCAAAATAAAGAAGAAACGAAATTTTTCGTACATTTGGCGGTCAAGTTCGCCGTAGATCCTTGGGTGCGCTCGACGACTGCCAGCCAGTCTCTCGCCGACGCGTCGCCGTTGTTCGCTCGTGCAGTGACAGCAGAGCAGAGAGCAAGAAACCTAGCCGCATCGAGTAGGCACAGGGATGCCATATTCACAGACATGTCACAGACATTTTTGTTGCTGATTATTTTAAAGATACAGACATTTAGCAGACATTTTATTTATGTTGCAGATTTTTACAGACATTTGAAATATTTTTTAAATTTCAATTAAAGGTAAGTTCGGATTTAAAACGTACGAGAATCTGAACAGTATAGTAGATACAGTAGGATGCTTTGTTGAAATATTTTAATATATCGTAGGTATCATTTTAAGTAGAAATCCTAGAAGAAACGAGAGCGGTGGGCCACTTGGAGACACAATGAGCCCGGATATAAGTATTGTATAGGCCTTTTTCGAGGGTAACATGAAGTCCCTACTTATGGTAGTGTTCAATCTCAAGCAAAAACTTACTGTCAAAGCATTGGTAATATCGGTCCTTTGCCATTAAGTCACAACAAAAATCAAGGTTCACAACAATACAAATAATATTTGAGAAATTTACCGGAAAAGGGGGTTGGTGAGTATTTTAACCAAGAAGCACTCCTATCTTCTATCTACTATCAACTAAACTATAAATACAACCTGCATAAAGATAATTTATTTGCTGTATAGTCAAAACTATATTTCGTATTGAAGATATATAAACAAAATTTTATGCTATTGTTTTCAAATAGTTTAATCTCGTTTTCACCATTGAGCCTGTACATCAACAAATATTGTTAATGTATGCCATATTGTCAATGAAAGGTTTTTTATTGTCTCGGTCTGGATTACATACCAACTTTTTGGCATACAGTACAGCAAAAAATTATGTTCGTGATAATTGCCATTTTTTTTTATGATAACTGAACTTGGTGGTAGCTAGGCATGAAATTGTCTGCTTGATCGGATGCCACCTTTCAAACATGCCCTACCCTCAATTTCAACTACTTCTTTTAGCATTTCTTTAGCGGAAATGGCTGTCTACTCTTAGATGTTGATAAGAAGGACATATCCAATTTTCGAACATTAATATGTGCATCGCCAGAGGCTTTTGGCTTTTTTGGTAATAGGCTTTTGAAACCAGCAAACTAATGCTTAGCAAACGTGTCAGAATATTGATTAGGAGCTCAAGTTATTTGGACTACCAATACGCCTTGGGTCGGAATAATAATTTTATTGTCTCGTTTGAATACTATTACTTCTGTGATCCTAACAATTGCTCTAAGGCTCAGTCGGTTGCACTCGGGGACAGAACAACAGTAAAATAAATATTGATCTATTGAAATAAATCTTAAGACTCTGATTTTTTCCAAAGTACTACTAAACGCATATTTCGGTACATTTGTACTAGGGATTAAGAAATATATCCCTGAATTAGTCCTAGATTCCTAGAAGTATAGAAAAAAAAGTCCCTGAATTAACATCCACATTCTGAAAAGTTTACAAGTAGACTTCCCAGAGCTTCGGGAAGATAATTCCTGAGGAAGAGACTTCCGCGAAAAAAAAACTTCTCAGAAGTATTGGGAGCAAGAAGTTCAACCTAGAAGATCCTTCAAAAATTCAGGACCGAACATTACCGCAGTCCAAGATCATACTTACCACCCCAAGAATCAGGAGAGGACTTTTCGGAGCTTCAGGAAGAAGTGTAAGAAAGAGGACTTCTTTTAAGTTTGGAACTTTTCAGAGGTTTTGGAGTTCCTCCCAGAAATTAAAGCTTGAATTTCCCAGAAGTTCAGAAAAAAAAACTTCCCCAAATTTCAGGTGGGAACTAACCAGGAAGGGCACTACCTATAATTTCTCAAAAAATCAGGTAAAAAATACCGAAGGAGTTGCTAGGCAGCTTTTCCAAAGCTCGAAGGAAAGTATTTCAAAATTTCAGCATAAGAATTTCTCAAAATTCTTTAGAGATAACAGAATGAAACATTCTAGGAGCATTGGGCGTACTTCCTTCTAATTTGAGCACAAATTTTTCAATAATTCCGGAACAAACTTCCTCAAAGTACTGGAGAATACTTCCCAAAAGTTCAGGAGTTTATGAAGAAACTTCAAGAAGAGAATTTTCCTTAACATTTTGGAGATGGGTTTTCCCAAAATTTCAATAAATAATTCCTCGCAGTGGGACCAATCAGAAGTTTGGAAAGAATATGCTCATGAAAAACACTTCCCTGAATTTCGGGAAGAAACTTACCAGAGAGAGAAATACCTGTAGGGTCAAGAAGGAATTTTTCAAAACATTCAGTAAATAACTCCTCCGAAGTTCACAAAAAGACTTCTCAGAAGATTCTAAGAGATCAAAAGTTTAGTTGGAACTACCCGGAAGTGCTAGAGAGCTTCCCTAAGGTTTTGAATTGAGCATAACGGCATTTCAGAATGAGAACTTCTTGAAGTTCAGGAAATCCCGGAAGTCCAGGTAGATATTTTTTGATAAAATCAGGCAGAAACTTTCCAAAAGTATAAGAAGAGCTTTCTAGTAGTTCAAGCAGGAAATTCTCAAAAATTCAGGAACAAACTTCCCCGAAGTTTAGGAGAATACTCCCCCTCAGAAGAGAACATCTCGGAAGCTCAGAAAAGAACTTCTCAGAAGTTCAGGAAGAACCTTCTTGCAACTTTAAGAAGATTTTCCAAGAAATTCTGTAGAGTACTTCCCCAAAGTTTTGCGGAAATTTTCCTCGTAGTTCAGGATGGTACTTATCAGAAGTTTAGAAAGTAACTATCTCCAGGAAAACACTTACCCTTTGTTTCTGGAAAGTAAGGTTGGGTTCTTAAATGTGAATTGGGGAGAAAATAACGAGCGCTGAAAAGGAAACTTGATCGGTAAGAAAATTTCCCTGTTGTTTAGCTGAGAATATGAAAAAATATGTAAAAAAATAAAAAATAAAAAGAAGTGTTTCAATATACCCACGAAGTTTTCGAGAATGCTTCCAAAGTTCAGAGAATCTATATTTATATAAACAAATTTCTGTTTCAACCTTATAGACTCGAAACCTACTGAAATCAGCGTGAAATTCCCTTAAAATGACAGCTCCTCGACTTAATCTACAAAAAAAGTCCTTTTAGTGTCGTTGTAGTGATTTATTTTTACTAATGAAAAAAAAAATAAACCAAAGCAAGCCTGTTGAATTAATCAAATGAAAACTAAATTTTGATTTTGAAATACAAAACTGGTAAGAACGTTACAGGGGGGAAAAACTATAGAAAACTGTGTCATCTATGCAAATGCTTCAAGCTTCAGTGTCATTTGAAAAATATGAAACAATAGTGTAAGGTTGCATACAATCCAAGAAATAGATGCAGACATGTTGACATAATCACAAATATAGCGAAAATGACATAACTGAAAAAAAAAAAAATTACAGACTTTTAAAGACATTCCCAGACATTTCAAATTTTTATCACAGATATTTGAAAAAAATATCTGGCATCCCTGAGTAGGCATAGCTTTGTCGCCGTTGTCAGGCCAATACGTCATCCAGACAGAGTCGTCGCCTGCTAGGCTGCGACGACGACGACGGGTTTGCGGAAGTTTACAACGGCTGAACCGCGGCTCTTTTGGCGCACGGCACAAGACCTCGCTGAAGGTTGACAGTTTTATGTAATATGTATGCGCGCGCGCGGTGAGTGAGCGGGGAGCGCGGGGGAGAGCAGTCAAGAGTGCGATAACCGGTTGGGTTTTTGTTTATTTATTCCGTGGGATTTTTTTCCGGGCCATCATCATCGATGAATCACATCGACAATCGGTCGCACATGCAGATTTTTTTTTCTTCACTCCCGCTACTGCGGCTATTTGTTTTATTGCGGCTCTTCGGGGTCGCAAGGATGCACGCGGAAGGAATGCATTATTACCGGGAAAAAAAAATACTCACATTGACCGAGCGGAAGATATTATTGAATAATACCGGATCCGAGTGTCACCTTCGGACGGTTCTAAAATTAATGGTTTCCGATAGGCATTCGTATCGACCGGATCGATCAGTCTGGAAAAAAAATCGAATTCTCGATCTCAAATGTAGCGCTGATCAACGATAATCAGCTCTTCCTACAATTATCAAGGAAGGCTCGAATCCCAAGCACACCCATTTCCTTCTCTCACCCTCAAGAGGGAAGATAATGAAAAAATAAAAACACATTATCCAATGCTAATGTAAACAAAATTAACGGCTTATTTCCTCGCCTGAGAAAATGTAGGTTATCTCTATCCATTTAACTTTATGATATTTTAGCTACGCTGCTACGCGCACGCTCTAATCCAACCAGTCATTAATTCACTCTTTCACTCACACCACCGGAGCACCGGTTGGTTGAGTCCTTTGCTCTCCTCCTGTGGACCCCTCGGCCATCTTCCTTCCTTCTCTTCCCGATGATCACCGCCCGGCGCGGCGACGAAACAGGTGAGGTATGAATTATTCATCAACCCGCTCTGCCTGCGCTACAATCTAATTCCATAACTTTGATGTTCATCCATCACCACCGGTAGCCGAACTGGACGAAACGAAAAAAAAAATCCCCACGAAACAGACTTGCCGTCTAGCTTCGCATTCATTTTTGTTTTTTGCAACCGAATTCCGACACCAGCTGTGCGGAGCAAAACGGTACAACTTTCTCACCCCCACCCCCCCATAACCCCACCGGAACGGAGAGAGAGGAAAAAATCAATCAGAACATTCGTCATCGTCAACAGGTGTCTCTATGGAAACGCCCCGGCGCCGTCAGTTGCTTCGCGTACCGAAACTATGTACGGTTCCTTCCATCGCGCCTACTACGGGTGGTGTAATTAAAAGCGAAGAACAACCATAAGTGCAGCGCAAGTGCAATTTCCTCTCCCCCACTCAGCTCGTTGCACGCGCGAACCACTCGGCAACCACTCTCGCGGACCGTAACTCGCCTCAACAGTAAAAGCGCGCTGAAATTGGGATTAGGAAGATGGATGGATGGACGGGGTTCGACCGGCTGGCTGGCTGGCTGTCTGTTTCCAGTCGGCTATCATGGCTCCTCGTTACACCCGAGCTGATGCAGGTTGTACGATCGTTTACAGTGTTTTTAGCGCCAGATAATTACGCTTGCATGGTTGTGCGTGTAAGGAAAAGGATGGAAGAAAGAACGAGATTTTCGGTGGTGCTTTATTGTCGAGATGAGGAACAGGGGATGCTGGGTTTTTTGGAGTGTTCTTGGTTCGGAAATAGCTGAGTCTGTTTGAGTTTTGAGTGCTCGACGGGAATCTGTGCTTGTTTCGTTATAAAGTGACTTTCAGCCTGAGGCTGGTTTGTCACGCCAGGGAGACGACCTGAACCCTACATATCGAACCCATCAACACATGGACCGGGACCAACGGCTTTACTTCCCTTCCGAAGGAAGACGTTTTTCGAAGATTTTTCGTCTCAACGGTGCCGACTGGAATTGATACCAGCAGGACTGGGGTGAGAGGCAACCACGCTTACCTCTAAACCAACGGCGCCCTCTACCTTGGGAATCTTAAGGGCACCAGACACGAAGTTCACCGATCTTCTTCGGAAGGTTGTTCGAATTATAGTAGGCTAGGACGTGCGCCGATTGTCGTATTAAGATTATCGAGGAATACTTGCTTGGAATTGAAAATTGAGCAGGATTCTGGAACCTTTTTAGAATTCCTATTATGGTTTCAGTTGAAAGTCGAATTTATCGACCAGTGACAATCGATTTACTTAGTTCTGTACGTTATACCTAATGTCGGAAGTAGTGCGCTGCACAGCGCATCTGATGCGCCATACAGTGCACTACTTTCGACATAAGGTTTAACGTACAGAACGGGAGTAAAATCAATTGTCGCTAGTCGAGAAATTCTGGTTTCAACTGAACCATAATATCTTAATACGGGTCTCGCCTTCGTCATGCTCGGCATTTGTTGCGAATCATATTGAGAAATTTGATCATGTTTTGTTCAGTTTTGTTAGAAGTTTACTAAGGATTGCATATGAACAAACTAAACTCGGGACTGCGGAACTTTGTCAAATGTGTGATAAGAACCCAGTTCAACAAATCTTTTTCAGAATTCTCAGCAAATCATGCTAGAGTTCTGAAGTATTTGCCGATAAGTTCAATTTATATAGAAACGATCGAGATACGTCGTTATTCTATAAGAAATCCGGCGGTGGCGAACTAATTGCAATTTCATCTGATTATGAATCAGAAGAAATCATTAAAAAAAAACAAGGAATTGGACCATGTCTGGGTTACCTCTGTGATCGAAAATTAAGTTCATATTTTTGGAGCAGTCTATTTTCCCCCAGAAAGTGCACCAATCGATTCATACAAAATGTTTTGCAAAAATTGATTCATGCAAAATGCTATTCATTTTGTCAAAATGTAAGTCTGGCGTCAATATTAACAATTATAGTGACTTCAACCAAAGTTAATAATCTTTTTAATACTAATAATTGAAGATAATTTAAGTGCATGGAGATGATAAATTATCTGCTTCTGAAAAAACTTCATCAAAGATCGTTACTCCGCGCTGGGGAGAATACAAAAATAACAATCAAAAGATAATTTAAGTTTTTTACTCTATTTGAAAAAAGTGTGGAGATTGAACTCAATCAAATGAATCATGTCCGAAGTCAGAACAATTGCTAACTTGATTTATTGTTACATACCCCAAGTAACAATTTTGGTTTTATAAGGGTTCTGAAGAGCATGAATAAGACTTCAAGAATGCTATAAAACCATGATAAAACCAGCAATGTTCCTTGGGACTGCTGTTGAATCTTCCATTTTTAGTCATGATAACGCCACAAAATTGGATAACGATTGATCCGAACTTTTTATTTTATTTTAAACAAGCAGACTACAATCTTATTAAAAAAAAAACTATACTTCATTGATTGGCAAACCACAATTCGACAAAGCTTTTTCATTAGGGCCTAACTGACAAACGTAAACAATGGCTTCTGTGTGTTGGAAATACTTGAACATATTTTTACATAGTCATAGGAACGCAAAAAGAAAGTCGACAAAGAGAGCCCCTCAATGTTACTTAGGACCTAATGCATTGTTCAGCTTGATTTGTTTTCTATCAAAACATTTACGGTATTTTAGAGATTGCAGTACCCCAAGGCAGTGTTGGTGATGGCCGTAAAAATAGGCGAAAGTTGTTATCCGTGCTTGAAGCAAACACATCGATAAATGTATTAGTAAAGGCATCATCCGCAGAAACTGAGTGAACAAGATTACACCTTTTGTGGATAACTTCATTCCACCAAGCAAGTCGAATGGACAACAGCTCTGCCTACTTGTGATTCAATCTTCGTTGATTGAGTGGGTATGCAAATACGACCCAGTAGGATCGCCAGATGATAATGTTCGAAGATGAGAGATGATAGCATTCATTTGAACAGAATCTTTCATTGTCTATTAGTTCGAATGACAGTGTTGGAAGTTTTGTTAACTATGTACCGTCTGGAAAAAAATCAGCCTAATCAATTAGATTTTTGATTAGATGTGTTATGCACACCGTATGAATTTGATATCACATAACATGCAAGAAAAATCGTTATAGAGATTTCAATTGAAGAGGGTTTAATATCTATATCGGCGATTATCGTTCGTTGAAAAAACTTTCGCTTATTTTCTATTTCAACAAGAATGCATACATTTATGTTTTGTGACATGTGAAAAATCTTCTTTACTGGACATTAAATCCACTGCATCCGGGATGATAATATCGTACCATTACCAAGTAAGTAACCTGTGCCATCATCAAAACAGAAAATACTTCTTAAAGGAACACATCTAACTTTATATTCACACCCCGCGTTTAGTTGGTACATATTTTCTGTTTTTCCCGCTGTATTTCCTGGCTACACGGTGCTTTTCGGCTTCCGGCTTCATTTTGGCTTTGAACACGGTACCACACAATCACCAAGTGATCCGATCGGAAGCTTCGAGCACTAGCACACAACCGAATCAGAACACGAAAATGAATCACCAACATAAGCCAATGAATGAATCAATAAATTGTCCATGCAAGCAGTGATGAACACGTATACAATTGACAGGCGACGAATTTCATGCTATGTTATTTAAATGTTTATTTTGGCCCACCAGTTTTCGGTTTGAGAGGTGAAGCATAATCTCTCATTGTGTGCGTCTATTGAATCAAAGAAAAGCGTGCAACGAATGATTTATACAACGCTTAGAACATGCATCCTTGCCCCAAAGACATAGGAAAAGATCAAATAAGAATCCAATGTGGTATAACAAGAAAATTATAAATTTAAAAAATAGTTGGGAAAAAATCGCATAAAACGTATAAAAGAGATAAAAATGCCATAAACCTTACAACATAAATAACTATCTGTGATCAACTGAATTTAGAAATGAATATCGCACATAAAGAGTATAACAGAACAACTGAAACTATAATTAAATCAGACCCGAAATCATTTTTCAGCGAGATTATCAATATTTTTCATATCTTCCTGTACCTTTGTTAAATGTGACTGTTAATAATGTATTCTTCAACGAAAATGTTTCAAAATGCTGTTTACAAATTCCGTTTTAGGACTGACTCATATTGTCTTACTATGGTCAGTTGAAAAAGCATTTTGAAACCATTTTGCCTTCAGTAAATGCATTTAACGGCAAATTGGCATTGAGGAACGTAAGCAAATGACCAAATAGTTTTATAGTAGTCATTGCGAAGATAAATTGGCTTTTTGGAAAAACTGTTATTTCCTTCAATCTTCATATGGAAATATTTGAAATCATTGTAATGTGAAAAAATAAACACACTTAATATTAAATGTAGTGCAAACGAACTGGTGGATCGGAGACCAATTTTGGCATTCTTTTTGATAACCTAATTGAATTCCATCAATTTTCAGAAAATTCATGATTAATTTATCAAATATATTTGATTTAATTTGTTTTAAAAATATATTTTCTATCACCAGAACTTCTTTCTTAGATATTATTTACTTTTAAATGAATCTGAAGAGCAGAGAATCAAACGAAGCAGAACAACGAAAACCAACCACGATATCACCGTGAAATTTAACAGCTGTGGTCATTTGGCCCTATTCTGGTTTTGATGGCAGCCAAAAGGATTTCTGGAAGTTCTCAAGTGGTTTTTCACTAGAACATTAGCGGAATCTTTATGGTCTTATAAAGGTTTTATTAAAACAATTACAACCGTCTATAGAGGTGGGCTACCTTGTACACATTTCGGCTTTAAAGATGCACTAGAGAAGGTGTTAGTGGACAAAACAGTTTGAATGTAGTTTTATCAACAAAACCTGGAGGAGTGCTATACGGCTGGAATAAAACTAAAATTGTTACTTGGGTTGGGCTCCATATCAAAATACACATACTGAGTCAGTACAGAGACAGTTGTTACAGCGTAAGTTAGGATGGAGATATTTTCATTTTGAGTTTTTCTCGGTAGTTTTTCTCCGTTCCTATGTTTTTTTTATATAAGAGGGCTCGTTTACTCTTAAATCTATTATAAGTCAGCTTACTTCTTCTAGATTACCTGCATCAGTTGGACGATGTCCGGCAATGAGAGGCATCTTTCATTTAGATCTTCAAGATTTCACATCTCTTACCCTCCCTCTTCTGATTAATTCCATCACTGACGTATCCGCAGTTCTCTGGTTACTTTTGCTTACTTGAACATCGTTTGTTTACTACCTATCCTCTTTTATTTAAGCATCTTCAACTGGTCTGCACGCTAAGCTCAGTTTACCCATAATCGCAAAGAAGTGCAAATACTCATTTATGGGTAAAGTTGACCCATATTTGAGTAAATTTGTATGGGAAAAAATACTGAAATATGGGTAAGTTGTAACGTACCCATAAATGGGTAAATGCTCTTTTCACGATTATGTGTTTTCTTAATCCATATTTGAGTAACCTGATCTTAGCGTGTATCCAAACGAACTTCCACAGTTGACTACCCGACGCTAAGGCTTCACTATTTTCTAAGCCGGCAAAATTCCTACCCCCCAGAAGACTTCTTCATTCACAGTTGGATTTTTCAATTTTCTGATCCCCGAATTTCTGAGTTTTCGAAAGTTAATAACTTATTTTCTATTGAAATGCAATTCCTTGTTTGTCATTTAAGTTTTTTCTGAATTTAAAATTGGCATTCCTCATTTCGCTTGGGTCTGTTAGTTAGATTGATCTTGATCTGAATAAATCCGTTATTCGAGATATTGTACCAGTTCAGTTGTATTTCTCCTTTGAAGCGATATGTGTCATTTGAACTCGATCCTTTCACATTACTTCTTAATCTCTATTATTCAGAGAAATATTTGAGATTCTGTTTCTGTTTCTTGATTATCGAGATTATATTGTAAGGAACGATGCTCGGCTCCGTTGAGTTATATCTACGACAATTGAGCTCACAAAAAAAAAACTGATAAGGCAACTGAAACTTAAGCGGGAAATAGAACTAACTGAAACTTTTTTAGAACTGCTTTGTTGCAGCACACAGATAAAAAGAAAGATTGAATTTTCTGCGTTCTCTTATGCACAAAAAGGGAATGCTAGATTTGGAAGAAGATAATGGTATATCTCTTAAAGTTAAGCCAGATAACGCCAGAATCTAGCCTATTGTGTGAAAGATTGCAAACTTTGTTGTATGGAGCATGAAAAATTGCATACAATTTCGTTGTTTACGCCACCTTTGGCTTGGAATGAAACGAGGAAAAATTTCACGCGCTATTTAAAATTAAATATTCTTTTCTGTGTAGGGAGTTAATTTTGAACCATTGGACTTTGAGCGGAAAAATTGAACATACCTACACGTATTCGATTTTTTCATTCAGATTAAATAAAATCAAGGTTATTACTAGCCTTAACTTAAAATTCCAGCTAAATTAGTTCTCGGGAATAGGAAAAACGAGCCTTCAAACAAGACCGTTTTGTATGAAAATCGGGCTTTGGTCTTATCGTATTTTCAGTAAATGTAACCTGTTTTAATACCTGTGGACATCGACAAAAAAAACTCAATTATGGTCGTTTGATTTCCATTTGCCAAACTGACCACACAAATGGTAAATGGAAGTCAATCGCCAAGGCCAGTTTTCTAAAATGGAAGAAATGCATTTCTTTATGTCAGAATATACGACACAGTCACCTTCAATTAATTGGAATGGCTGTGAAATTTGCCAAAAAAGTTTCAAGAATCAAACGTTTGAATCTTTCATTCCCTCTTTGTTTAAAAAAATCAGATACGTCTGTTTGAATTAATTGTCGGGAATTGAAGTAAAAATGAGATTGAAATTTCGGACGAAAATGTTAAAACAGCCAAGCATATAAATCCCAAAATCCCAATAAGATGCCCGAAAATTCACGGAAATCTTCCATGAATTAACACCGAAAAGAAATCGATATCTAAAGATCACATTGACATTCTCATAGTGATGTAGAAGGAGATGTTCGCTCATCACCATGAGGCACCAAGAGTGGACAGTAATGTTTGCTAGAATGAAAGATATGAAGATATTGGAGTAGGTTGGAAATAGAATAGATGTATTGAACATTGAGCGAAAGGGCATGGCTACAGTACTTGAACCAAGGACGTCACCCTTTGCCTAACATCCCACTGCGGGGTAGGTCGAGGCACGGACGAATCCGCCACCTCAACAAGCAATCTTCTTCTACATCATAATCGTTACCCCACGCACGGAGAATACTTAAACCTAACAATTAGAGTATGTATTCTCATAGTGTTCACAGAAGAAGAAAAAAGTGTTCCCGAAACCGTGAACTAGTTCACATTTTCAGGATTTTCCTCATCAAACGTTTATTTAGTTCATGATTACGTGATTCAGTTCACGGTGTAGTTTTGCTTGGTCTTCATGAATTCATGACTGCAGTCCACGGATCTGGGCGCGGATTTTTCTCCATGTTATTAGAGAGTTGAACGAAGAGAAGTAGTGATTTTCGAGTTTGTTTTAATTTTGAAAGTTGTCAAGTATCAGACTTCCCAATTTTCAGATTTTTTTTTTGTGGATAACTCAATAATTTTACAAGAAAAAAATATAAATTTTCTACTGAAAATTATATGACGTTTTCAAACCAAGGCATCTGAACAAATGGTCAGACTTCTTACTAGAGCTTACTGCAAGGGTTTCTTGCTACTATCGTTAATCCGATATCCCGAAATAATCTCAACCGGATCTCAAAAATAATCAAAAACAAGAAATAGTTTAATGAAATCAAATACTTTTTCGGCAGAATTCGGAAAAAAACGGAGAAGTAAAAACAGCAGAAAGCCTTAAAATAATGTAGGAAAAATCTTACAGCAGAGTTTATGGAGTAATGTCACCCAATTCCTCCATTTTTTGGGCTCCCGTTGCAATCTTTGATCAAGGAAGTGAAAAATAAGAAAAGAAAATCTTACAGCAAACTGACAAAAACTGCGATCATTATCTTATGCATATCGGAGACAATTACCGACGGTTATTAAATGTAGCACAAGGAAAGATCGAATGAAACCAGGGATTTAAAAAACATTCATTTTCAGAAGTATTTAGAGGGAAAACACAAGGAATATTCATACTTTTCTTTTTATAAGTGTTAGATGATACGCTCGAATTACAATCGGATTTAGGAGGTATCGAAAAAGGATGAACCTGTACCAAAAGTGAAAAAGTTTGCTCACATAATATACAAACGACGTCAATAAAACCCTTGCTGAAGCTGTTAAATAGCATGATTAATACATCACAATATTGCAAGGAATTAGGACAAGTCTCAGAAAACCAAAAACAGTGCAACAGTTCTGAAATAAAAAAAATTAACTCATCATTTGGAATATTTAACATTTTAAAGTGCTATATTCAGCATCCATAAAGAACTCTCTACGATCTACAGACTGCCAACATATTTCAAAATACCTCAATCCCACACCACCACCATCCTTTCAATCAACTTTTCTAGTCCTCAATGTATCGAAATATCTATAAGCGCAAACTGGTATCAAAACTTGCTATAGGAGCCCCAACATTCATATACAATAAGTTCGAGTGAGCCACAATCACCAAAATCTAATTAACAACACAATACGGCAAACTCCTGAAAACGTTCACTCGAATCCAATGTCGCAAACAAGCGAGTCTCGTTTCAAAATTCCTTCTCCAATGCTCTGATTACAATATCCTCTATGCTCCTTCTGACGCTTATCGCGAGTGCACAAAACACCAACCGTGAGTCACACCTTCTTCTGACTGATAGTTCCCTACAATTCCCTAGTCTTAGCTTCTTAGCAACAACGTCAAAATACGAGGAAAAAATAAACAACGAAATTCTAGAAGGGCAGCAGGCCTTGCACTGGTGTTACCCGATAGGACTGCATGCAGAAGCGCGATTATCGGCTCGGAGGATTGGTATGCCATTCCATCGCATCAAGTACTCGGATTATCCACTCGACAAAATAACACATCAAACCCTTCAACCTGAAATTTCCCTAAGTAACACCGACACTTCACGGAAACCCCATCCTACAAATTAGGGATGGGCAAAATGGCTCACTTTAGTGAACGGTTCAGAACCGCTCCGCTCACTAAACTGAACCAGCTCATATGAGTCATTCACTCGCTCATTTCGAACATTTGGGTTTTTGCTCTAAAATGGAAAATAAAATACAACACAGCTTTTTTGTATTTAATTCAGGATTTATTTGAACAAAACTTTTGTACTGGACTGAGGCTTACAATGGTTCACGAGTGATTGACATTTACAAACATTATCTCCGATACATGTTTTGATGTTAATCTGCTCCGTCTATCTGTTATCACCTGCCCCGCCTTAGAAAATATACGCTCACATGGAACTGATGTCGCAGGAATACCCAGCCGGGCCAGCATAATCCGATACAGTTTAGGATAAAGCAACTTTCTGGCTTCCCACCATACCAAAGGATCCTCTGTTCTGGACAAGTATGGTTCGGCTAGATACTTATCGATTTCCAAAACACAAGCTGATGTTGGATCCTGATTTGTCTGGAGCTTGTTTATGGTTTGATCAAACTGTTCCCAAATAGATGACTTGATACTTGAAGACTGAGTATTGATTGGATGTTCTTGATCAGAGGTTTCGGTGAACGTTCGTATTTCAATCGCTAGTGTTTGATACGCTGTGTCAAAGTTTTTTTCCTCTCCAAATCCCTGCTTCTTGAAACGCGGATCAAGGAAAATTGCCTGCGCGATTAATTCGTTCGCCTCTCTGTTCCCGAATCTCTTGGCGAGACCTGCATCAAGCTCGTGTACTAGCTTCTTGACAGTCGATGGAAGCGACCCAGCGGCATGCAGTTCCATATGTTGGCTCAAAATACGTGCAAGTACTGAGCTTTTCGAAAGAGACACAGATTTTTCTGATGAAATTTCGTTTGTGACTTCGTAGAATACCTCGAGAACATTGCAGCTTTTCTCAATAATCTCCCAATCCTTATCGTCCAATGTGCAGCGTTTGGAATCCAGTATTGCCAATGTTGAAACGATAGCCTCTTTGTTGACTTTCAAAGATTTCAACATGTCCCACGTGGAGTTCCACCTGGTTGGACAATCTTGCGAGAGTTTATAGGGCACCATTTCAAGCTTAAGCTGCATTTGTTTCAATTTTGCAGACGCATGACTGCTTTTCTTGAAATACTGCACGATTGCCTTGGCCTTATCAACAACTGGCTTAATTGAATTTGAAATGGCATTTTGTACGACCAAGTTCAGCGAGTGTGCAAAACATCCCAAATGCGGTAGTTTCAAGACTGATGCAGCTGACTTCATGTTCGAGGCGTTATCTGTGACAATAGCAATAACTCGTTTTTCAATTTTGAATTTTAGAAGCACGTCGGCGACCCATGATGCAATATTTTCACCAGTGTGCCTCGGTGAAAACTCCGAGCACTCCAACAAAAACGATTTAAAAATTGTGTTTTTTCCGATAAAATGAGCAGTCATCGCATAGTATCCAACATTAGTGATGCTTGTCCAACCATCACAAGTTAAACAAATGGCAGGAGCTTCAATCACCTCAGCTTCTACACTTTCTTTCAACTCGTTGTAGGTAGCAGACAACAGACCATTGGAAAGCGTCTTCCTGCTCGGAAGGGTATAGGACGAATTGAGAAGATGAACAAACTTTCTAAATTCGGGGTCCTCAACAATCGAGAAAGGATGATACTCTTTACAGATTGTTTTCAATAGCTGCTTGTCGATGAGTCTGCTTCTCTGAACTGGCAAAGGTTTGAGTATGTCAACAAACTGTTCCATTGAGGCTTGTGGAATAGATTTGGACAAAGATACTGATGTGCTAGCTACAGCAGTATCGAATTTTGTTTTAGATTTTTGGCTCTCACTGTTTTCATTTGTAGCAAAAGATGTCAGTTGTATATCACCTGATGCTTCAGCGGTTTTCGCTCCAGTAGCTGAAGACTCTGTTTTCCCTGCTGATGGTTCTCCTCTGTTGAGCGGGACTCCCGGATGTTTCGCAGTCAAATGCCGCTTCATGTTTCCCGTTGACCCAGACGTCATCGAGATTGCAGCTTTACAATACCGGCAAATTCCTTTCCCTTCAGATCTGGTAAAATGGTACCAGATCTCGCTGGTAATTCTTTTCTGGGACGCCATTTGTGTCTATATTAACATAAAAGCATTACTATCACAGTCCAAAGAATATGTGCAGTACTACTTACTCTTGTTGGAATAAAGATGACAACGATTCGTACCAAGCCGTCCACGAATTTTGAATGATTTAAAGAACGATATGAATGAACGTTTAACGGAAATATAGTGAGTCAACTTGAGACACTGGAGTTGTCAGCGGCATTATATTCATGAGCGAAATACAGGTCTCATCCAAATTACGCGGTGCCTGATCATTAACATGCTTAATAGTTTAGTAACTGTTGTTAATCGTTTATCTCAAGAACTTTACTTTCTATTTATACACCCAGTTGGTGCCATCGCAAAATGCATAACATAATGCTATATCAATAGATATGTAGAAGATTTTTTTTTCAATCGTATGATGAAATGTTCAATCGCAGTATTTGAAAGTGCACTGTAACCCTAATGTCAATCAGAATTCATTCATAGAATATCACTCCTGCCCTGGTTCATTAGTTCAAACAATCATCATTACGAAACGAACACACTCTCAGAGATCCCATTGGCTATTTTCGTTCGAGAACGCCAACAGCAGTTGTGGGTCTCTTTGGCGACGCGCGCATTTTTTTACGCTTTGTTTGTATATGCTATAGATCTCAGCCTCGCTCCCGCTCTCGCTCTTTATCGTGATTCAGCCGGTGCGTGCGGTGATGCTTGTGTTGCGCTCGCACCACCGGTCATTCAGTTGCTTGCTCACACGGTCGTTCGCTCTTTAACTCCGCTCCAGGTTCAGTTCAGATCGTTCAGATTGACAAAGGCGCTCCGTTCTGACCGGTTAGCGCTTCATTTACCGTATGCGCTCGGTTCGCTCACTCTATAGCTGGCTCGTTCATTCACTGAACTAATTTCCCGCTCAATAACCCAGTCAGTTCCCACAAGGAAGAAATGTAATGCGGTTTTGACTGAACCCCCGCTCTTTAAAATTGAGCGGCTAAACGCTCATTCACTCTGAGGAACCGGATCACCCGTTCAGTTCATGAGCGGATTGCCCTTCTCTACTACAAATGCCTAGCTAATTATATTTATAGCCACACTTCAGCAAACGCCCCTCCCTCATAGAAAGAAATTCTGCACAAAAGCACTCTTCGCACTCCGGCGAAAACGAGGTCACTTCCTCATCCACCCAAGCGCCCTCCTACCACTCGTTGGCATCAATTAATAGAGGGAAAAAAAACCTACACTCCACAAACCATCGCACAATCTGCGAAGGCGCCCTTTCCTTGCAACTCGTTCGTCATCTACCAACCAGCCTCGTCGTCGTCGGACGTTGGGACCCCCGAGAAGACGTAGATGTTTCCCTGCGCGTAAAAGAGTTTCACTTTCTCTCGTGCCCCAGAAACTCAATTCGTCGTGACGCCCATCGCCGCCGACCGGTGCGCTGTTTTTATATTTTTTTTTCGCTCCCTCGCCTTTTGTTTTACCCGGGAGATTTTTGCGCCCCTAAGGCCGCAACTCCGAAGATGATTGATTTATGTTGCGCGCTGTCATTCAAACACAAACACACAGGGCAGTGAAACTATAGCAACGTGCCCCCGAGGAGAAAGATTTGCATTAGCTTACACTTCACCGAACGCCTCCCCCCGCCTCGACCCGCCCAATGAAAGTGAACTACTTTTCGAGACTGAAACCCTGTCGTTGCATCGCGCGCGCATGGCATGCTTTGCTTCGCCGCGTCGAACTGTCAACGGAAAGCGAAAGTGCTTTGGGAAAATATTGCAAGTTTCAGCTTGTTATCAACCACCACCGCGCACAGTAGTAAAACTGTTCCAAGACGCCGCCGCGTGAGAAGAAGGAAAAGCAGAGGGGAAAAAAATGAACTCGGAACCGGTACTTACAGTTGTTGCGATCTCCGCCAAACAGCTGGTGGTAGCGCAGAAAATCCGGTCGGCCACCGAAGAAGCGCCCGTTCTGGTTCAGCACTTCCCGGATAAGATCCAGGCTGCTCACCACCAGGCACTGACCCTGGCCAATTCGGATGCTATAAACATCGCCGTACTTCTTCGCTAGGGCCGAGAATCCCATGAACGGTGCCGGGTACTGTCCGATTATGGCAGCACTGCCCAACACTGGCCAAGGGTAGGGTCCCGGTGCTTGGGAATATTCTACCTGCTCTGGTTTCTGCTGCTGCTGCTGCTCTTCCAACTGTTGGTACTTTTTCGCGTAACGCGACGACTTCACTGTGTACACCCGCACCTTCCGGTGCCACTCGTACAGAACCTTCAGATAACATGCAACCGAAAGCAGG
The DNA here is from genome assembly GCA_034211315.2 of Aedes japonicus. Lineage (NCBI taxonomy): Eukaryota > Metazoa > Arthropoda > Insecta > Diptera > Culicidae > Aedes > Aedes japonicus. Next base: position 22,509 of record JASCZW010008756.1, on the reverse strand, counting down.
CCCATCAAAACCACCAAAATCAGTGTGTACGCCATCACGATCTCGTTCTTTTCGTTTGTTTTTTTTAAATAAGTCACTAATCACTTTTTTCTTGAATCACAGTTTTCAGAGCACTTGGCTTTTCTATTCTTTTTGTTTTGTTTTCAATATCCGTTCTTAACTAGTCAACCACCCTAAACTACAACTTTTAACATGTCCAACAATCATTACTCAACAAGAAAAAAAAATTGATTCAACTACCAAACAAAATAAACTGGGATCAATCCTTGGAATACGGGATACCCGCGAGCAAGTAAAAGAAGAAAAATGTAAAAATTAAAAACTTTATAACAGAACAGGAAGCAACAATTCAAATCTGGTATATCTTAAGTGCGTGTAAAAGCCAGACTGATCGATTCCGATCGCCCGCGATCGTTTAAATAGTTTGCCTTGCGCTCGCGGAGCTCGTAAACCGCCGATTCGCGCCGTCCAACTCTAACTCTCGGCCCGAACCATGTGCCGTCCAGCAGTGACCCATGCGCGCATCAGCTTCAGCGCCCTGCCTGGCTCGGGAGAGTTTCGGTCGACGAGAGAGAGCGAGAGAGCGAGAACCAGCGAGCGGAGAAGCGCGAGCGGAACACTCATCATCACCACCAAATCGGAAGAAAGCAGTCACTTTTCCGAAGAAAGCATTCTACTCGGGCAGGAAAAGTCAGAGTGTAGAATGGAAGTTCCTCTCGGCTCGCTGTGCACGGGCAATGGAAAGAGAGAAAGCACCTAATGCTGATGACTATGGTGATGATGATGATGGTGGGACTCGGGAGAGTGTTTGCTGATTGGAGGATTTTTCGCTATCGCGGACACGATGTGAGAGGGCAGAGAGGTGTGAGAGAAATCACGCGATTTATGATCAGAAACCAAAACCGATCGAAGCATGCGGAAGATGAGAGAAGGATGATCGTGCTGCTCTTGCTGATTCCATAGAAACGACGAGATTTCGGTGGAGACGGTTGGTTGTTTTGATTTTTATTTCCCCCGTTTCCATTTCGACAGTCTAGAAATCAACAACATTTCGTAGATTTTTTGCAAAATTGGGAGGACAGGTGGAAAGTACTTAGATTGTTTTTAAACTGTTAAGACTATAGGCATTCCAAGAACTTCTAAATTGTTTATTGGACTTTTAGAAAGTCCGTATGAGACCAACGCTGAAATTCTAGAAATGTACAATATTTGCAATACGTTTAGACAGACTGAGAACATTTCAGAAGCAAATGAGGAATTTGGAAAGCCAATAAAACTTATGAAATGTTCGATGAATTCTCAGAATGAAAATAGGACTTCCAGGGAGTCAAAACCACCGATGATTTCATGATGCTTAACAACTTTTGAGAAGAAAAATCTGTATAAATCGATATGAAATCTTAAAAATCGTCATTTTGAAAATCCTAAGTCGTGTTTCCCCGTGGCATTCTCGATTAATGTTGTGTAATTTAAGCGCGTGTTAAGTCCTTAGAAGTCTGGAATATTTCTAACGAATAGTCTAGAAATCTATACTCAAAAATTTCTGAAAATTTCCTTGATTTTTGGAAAAATTTGGAAGGCATGTGGAGTGTCCGAAGTTTTTTTCGACTAGTAGTACTTCGTCTATTTTTCTATACTTGGTGAACAACTTAAAAAAAAAAAAAACGCACGAAAAGTGGTCAGGTTTTGAGCTTTAACATGTCAGTCATTTTTCAAAAACAATGCAAAATGTTTGCAAACAATCGATCAGGTAATATTTTTAATATTGAATTCGGGCCACCTAGTATTCAAGAAAATTCATAAATATTAAGCCTTGTCTTAAAAGTACCTATCAACCCCTTCAGGCCTAAGCGGTCGTATATTATCCCAATGGAATATGGCTGTATAAAATCACCGATTGATTAAAAGTTTCCACTGTCTTGGGCAAATTTGTTCTACATGGAATTCTTCTATCTGGGAAATAAAAAAAACATATGAGTTTAAGGCCTCGTTGACGACTTAAAACATCCTGAAGGTTAAGAAGTTCAGAAAGAAAAACTAAATGCCTTATTAATAGTTCCAGGGATTCCATCCAGAATGTGCCGGAAATCCCAAAATCATACCCGATCATCATTGATTTGGATGAAACTTGGCACATGAGTTCGGTACGTTGGAAAAAAAAATTCCACTGGTGTTAAGATAATTTGGGTTCAGAGTAACTTTTGAGATGGGCGTATGTGTTTTCAACATTTTACTTGAAAAATCGTAGTTCAAAAACCATTACATTTAGAGAAAAACTTTATATAAAGGAATTGTAGGGAACTAAAAAGCCTTTCTTAAAAAATATACACAGAAAAAAAATTTTTTTTTCATCAAGAAAAATCAAAAATAATTACTAAAAATAAAATATCTAAAAAACATATTTTTAATATTTTTTAATTTGTTGATATGGAAATTTGAGGAAAAAGACACGTTTTAAAAAAACTCTAGGATGGACGCTCTTATAATAAAAAAGTTTTCAAATAGCGAACTTTGGTGTATATTTCAAATTTTGGTTATTCATTCTTATAAATAAATTTTGATATTATAATATGGTTTTGGAGATCATTACAAACAATAATGATGATAATGATAAACCACGTAAACGCAACCGTTTTCAAGATATTTCTGATTTTCTTTCAATAAAATTTCAAAACCTCAAAATACGCACCTTTTCATAAATTACTCGTGATATTAAAACAACAATAGCTAACGATTGTTTCTCTTGTGTTTTAGCCTTTTTAAAACACATGTATGTGCCTCTTACTTACTCTTAACAGCTCGTCGATTGAAAAAGCTTCACTTAAAGTTATAAGACAAAAAAATCGTATCATGTTTCAACACTTCTGAGATAACAATGAAACTGATATTTTTAAGTTTTCCAGATTCCGTGTAATAAATGACAAAAGGGTGAATAGTGGCTTGCTCATTACTCCAATAACTACTATGCGCAGCATCTTGAAATACAAATGAATAATTTTCAGAAAAAATCCACAAATTATTATTGCTTCACCGTCTTTAAGACAACTTTTCATAATCTCTCAAGAAACTAGACTGCTGAGATTTGACAAAATCGTGGGATACTAATTGTTCAACTTTTCACAAAATAAGCAATAAATTCATCAATTGGTTTAACAGTGTCTCTAAACTACATCTATCAGTTGAAATCCATTGCCCAAAGATATTTCAACTAAACCACGTTTTCTAATTTGTCATGTTAAACTACTCTCAAAATCTGAAAAGCCTGGACATCGTTCGCATTCACGGAGGTAACATTTTTTAGTTCTAGTTGATGAGCTACATAATATTTCTTCAAAACACAATTTATAATCATTCTCGAATGAATATTTTCTAAGACCAATGAAGCATCAAGTTAATGTTCTCATGAATGGTGCAAACACAAATGTTATGAGAACCTGTGCTGCCTAGTAATTTGCAAATGCTTTGGTCTTAGTAGCTGCTAAAAGAACTAAACCCAACAGCATTTTGATGCATCTCTTGAAATTTAATGAAAGCTTCTCTTAATGAACAAACTAAAGAGGCGCTTTTTGAATATGAACCCTCTTACCTTCACTCCTCACTAGAAACGTAGTCGTTCATACCAGGGGTTGCTCGTTAATCTCATCCACTGTCGTAAAAATTGCAAAATTTGGTTTTTTATTTCCGGGTTCAGACCGTGTCCCAACTTTTCGTTAGAGGCAGCTAAAACACCTATCGTGCTTTGCAAGGAATTTAACTTGTGATACGATGTACTTGTTTGTTATTCCAAATTCTGCCATTACCTCTTTGGTTTGTCAAAGATTGTGGTAAAACCGAAAGTATCGCTTACTTGATCGTCCCTCGAAGTTTCTGGATCAGCATACCGGTCCTTTAGCTGCGCGATTATTTCAGTCATATTCGGCTGCTTTCACTCTGAATTGTTCCAGGTCATCCTCCTCCGCTTGATCCCCAAATATGTGTGTCCGAATGCCGTTTGAAACATCTTTGAACTTTTTGCGGGCATAATTTACGTTCAGAACTTTTAGCCGATATTGGCGAAACGTTGATTCCAGCTACGCCCTTGTTAAATAGCTCAATATTATGGCGCCTTGAATAATCTTGCACACTGCTATCAGATGGCACTGACATTAATGATATTACCGATGGCGTTTCCTCGAGACCATACAAGTCTACTTGCCGTGATGTAGATGGTTGTGGATCCATAATGTTAGTAATTGATGGTTTCTCACTAGGCTCCGAAATTGCAGCATGGGATTGTTCCGTTCTATTTAAATGCAAACGACAATTATCACAAATCATCAAAGAAGTGTCCAAATGTGTTTTGCCCATAAACTTGAGTTTTTGACATTTTGTTCGGTTAATTTACGAAGGTTTTTTGAGCACCCGTTTAGTGGGAAACGGCATACAACACTTCTTCATGTTAAACTCCATTTTCAGTTCACTCAGATAGATTTTACTGATGAATGCGACTATGTATGAGCATATATATTGGCTGTGGTACCTTTGGAAATGCAGGTATAAAACATCTCTGGTAGTTTACAGGCAGCGTACATTAGCTGTTTTTTTTATGAGAAGATATACCTGACATACGTTATAGCTGCTATTTGTCTACCTATAGGTTAAATGCTAAGCGCTTTACTTCTAAAAAGTGTTTATTTTTCATTGAATTGAAAGTAAAATCATCTACTATGAAAGTTATGCGTTTGATTTAAAAGTATATTTTTTCGGTTCAGTGTGTTAATTTAAAAGTGTGTTCTTTTACTATGAAAATTGTAGAACTGTCAAATCCATCAACACAAAGCAAGTCATCGTTCTCGTCGTCATTGTCGTCGTCGAATGGAATTTTTAACTACTGTTGCGACCGTGTCTTCTGCGTTGTTCGTTGCTCCCGTCCCGTCCCGTGTTTTGTAAAAATTTCAACAAAATACTCCGTGATTCTTGGCATGATCGACAAAATACAAAAAACCCGATCTCTTTAAATAGTTACATAAATTCATCTGAAAATAAAAACCTTTTTATGTTTGAACTATTTATTATTTTAATCTAAACAGCAAACATTTATTATTTCTAGTTGAAAGTTAATTTTGAAATTAAAATAATTTGCTTTCATTTTTAAAGATGCCTAGGTGTGGATTTGACACTTCTACAATTCATCTGAAAAGAAAACTTTTAAAGTTAAAACTATTTTTTATTTCAATCTTAACAGCATACTTTCATTTCAATTGCATCACACTTTCTGGATGAAAGTTTGTTTCGGAATAAAAATAATTTTCTTTTATTTTCAACGATGCTACGATTTCGATTTGACAGTTCTACAATTTGTTTTGAAAATTTAAACTTTTATATGTAGAGCAGCAAAATTTTAAATTGACGGTTTGGAGGTTTTTATTTGGAAAGTAAACCGCTTTCTACGAAAAAGAACCAACGCAACTTTTCAATTTTGGCAATGGTTTTTTTTAATTTTAATAATCATTATTCTTTGTGTGTACCTTAAACAATATGTGTTACTTTCATCGCTACATCACCGAACAGTTCGAGTGTAGTTTTCACACACTACACCCGACCTCTAACATCGTTGGAGCTTGGCAAAATAGTCAGCAGTTCGATTAATATGCTTCTTCTATATGACCCTCCGCATAATTTCATCATCTGTCCATTTCACACTTGTCGCCCCTGCGACATCTATCTCGCTGTTACTTTCATCGCTTTAGCAAATTCGCTCCCTTCATTCTCTGAGCGGCCCGACCGATACAGCCATAAAACAATTATAAATATATTGATTGCAATATTAAAACAATAGTGCTATTTATCTTGTTCTTTTCAAATGAGTCTTCTTATCATCCTGATATCAAAAGAAAAGAGGACATTAGAGTAATGTGAACGTTATAATATGAAGATCTTGGAAAATTTATCATTTCTGGTGGAAATCTCGATTAACTTAAGAAAAGAGCGAATTTTCTGAGGTTTTTCATTCTATTGAAATAAAATCCGAAATATCTCGAAAACGGTTGCGTTCAGGTGATTTATCATTATGATCATTATTGTTTTTAATGATCTCCAAAATCATATTGTATAATTAATTTTCATTTATAATAATGAATAACCAAAATTTGAAATATGCACCAAAGTTCGCTCTTCGGAAAACTTTTTTATTATAAGAGCGTCCATCCTAGAGTTTTTTTCAAAACGTGTCTTTTTTTCTCAAATTTCCACAAAACAAATTTAAAAAATATTAAAAATATGTTTTTTTTATATTTGATTTTTAGTATTTATTTTCGATTTTTCTTTATGAAAAAAAATTTTTTTTTCAGTGTACATTTTTTTTACAAAGCCTTTTTAGTTCTCTACAACTCCCCCATATAAAGTTTTTCTCTAAATGTAATGGTTTTTGAACTACGATTTTTCAAGTAAAATGTTGGAAAAAAAACATACACCCATCTCAAAAGTTACTCTTGAATCCAAATAATCTTAACACCAGTGGATTTTTTTTTTCAACATACCGAAGACGTGTACCAAGTTTCATCAAAATCGAAGATAGTTGAGTTTGGTGACCGACCGATTTGGCGTGGAATCACTTTAAACTTTTAAAGTGTTAGAATATGGTACATATGCATTTCTGTGATGTTCTAGGTTATCCAAAATTACACTCGAGTTCAGAACATAAGATCTACAGTAGTATTAGCAGCTTCTTGGGCTATATATTTAAGATAATGATATGTATTCAAACATTTAGAATGAACCTTTTGAAATAACAACAGTCATTATTTGATAATTTTGTGATGTTTTAGGTCATCCAAACTGTCTGATCTTCAGATGTAACTTTAGATTTTTGGGCTATACATAGTAACGCTACGTATTCAACTATATTTAGTAACTATTTTAGAACGTACACAAACATTACGAGATAAATTGGAATGATCAAGGTCATCCAAACTGTTCTTAAGTTCAAAACATAAGATTTGCAGTTGTAACAGTAACTTTTTTGCTATATAAGGTGACTATATGTATTTAAACATATAAAATGAATCTTTTGGAAGGTCAACAGTCAATATTTTATAACTTTCTGATTCTCTAGCTCATCCAAATTGTCCTGGCGCCCACAACTTAGGATTTACAGTTGTAACAGCAATTACCTACAGTTGTAGCAAAGGCTTTCTGGACTATGCTACGCTACGATGTGTATTGAAACATATGCATTCAATATCTTGGAAGACCAACAGACATTGCGAGATAAATCTCGTAGATTATCCTGGGATATTCTAGATCACCAAAATTGCCCTTAAGTTCAAAAGTTAGGATCGCAACATTAGTTTTGTAACTTATGAAAGGTGATGATATAACATTGTAAAGCGGATAAAGCTATTGTTACAACTGTAGATCTTAAGTTCGGAACTCCAGGACAGTTTGGACGTCCTAGTACATCTTAAAAATAAATATCCTATTCTTTTTCAATCATTTCTACGTTATTAAGGACCAATTAAGCCGGAACACGAATTCGTGAAGCCATGAAAACTTATGAAATGTTCGATGAATTTTCAGAATGAAAATAAGACTAGGGAGTCAAAACCATCGAACTTTTGAGTAGAAAACCTATACAAATCGATAAGAAATCTTAAAAATCATCCATTTGTTTCCCGTTGGGTTTTTTTTTAATTTTTCGGCAGTATCATATGGAAGTTGAATGAATATTTCCGATTGGGTGTTGTTGTTTGCGGAAAACCGGGTTCTTATGAGTCAAAGTTTGATTTTCATTTAGATTGTTTTATTCGGATGGATTTACTTTCACTTAAAACCAAATATATAAAATAAATTTTACTTTCTATGTTATCTACATTTTCATAAATACTTTGCTAAACGATCACTAAAAATTGAACACGGATAACATTTCCTCACCCTGCATGACTAATTGACTATCCATCCCACTTAGCACCCCATGGAGGTAAGAATCGTACAGATTCTCGATGTTCAGACGCCATGAGGTCACAATTTAGCAGATTGACTGACCGGGTTCTCCAAAGGCACCTACTACAAGGTGGCTCACTGTTCGTTTGGCGAAGCGTAAAGTTAATCACATAAAAAAGACCATTCTCGTAGCTACAATCATACCAAACAACTATGTACTAAACAGTAGTAAGAAATGTATTCTAGCTGATGTATCCACGTCTATGCCAATGTACAGAATTAGCTTTGTTTGCAGGAACGAAAACTAAAGGCCTATTCGTAAACCAAGTAAACTCATTTTTGAAAATCTCAGACAACCTCCTCCTCCTTGTAGACTGTTGTCCTTACATTTTAGCAGTGTGTACGATTGGAGGTTCTCCCAGTAACTGACGCAGCTCGCAATTCATTTGCTGTGAATCATTTGCCTCCACCACGTTCCGTCTCTGCACTCTACCGAAGATCTTACGCAACACCTTCCATTTGAAGACACCGAGGGTGCGTTAGTCCTCCACTAGCAATGTCCATGTTTCGTGGCCGCAGAGAACTACCGGTCTAATTAATGTCTTGTAGATGGTCAACTTTGTGGTTCGGCGAACTTTGTTCGATCTTAGCGTCCTTCGGAGTCCAATGTAGGCACGATTGCCATCCATAATGCGCCTTTGTATGTCTCTGCTGGTGTCGTTATCGACGGGTACCAATGATCCCAGATACACGAATTCGACTACTACCCCTTTGCAATGCCAGAGATATTTTGTACTTTTCTTGAATCACCGTTCAATGATCTTGATTTTCAACGATGAAACATCTAGTAATGACAACCATTATCGTTCTAACAATGACCAAAACTATCATTAATCTTGAATGTTGGAAATAACCGGAACAGCAAAGTTTGAACAGTAGAAAGGATTTATTTTACAACTAGCTTGAGTGGAGTCTTGAACAGGAATGACAAAATTTTCTCAGTTGTTTATTTAAGAAAACTTAGGTTGCTAGGGAGGCCGTCGGTCTCCAAGGAGGTCATCAGCACACTGCGTTACCGATTTACTCCAACAATTAATTATTGAATTTGTATTCTCTAGCAGATCCTCAACTATTTTCTAAGCCAAAAAGTTAGTGGCCCTCTCAACCATCGTAGCAAATTCAACCGTATCGTTAATTAAACCAAACGGCTCTTTTCTGGACCACCAAGTTCTTTCTGAAGAGGGTACAAAGGAAATTTCTCACATAATTACTTCGTAATGAAGACCTAAAGTACCATTAGAACCACATTTGTGCTATTTTGACCTAGACTACGTTTATCGGCCAAAAGATAATTGAATTATTGAAACAAATTAGCGTTCAATAATAACGTTATCATATCTGGATAGATTTTTGAAATTGTTTAATCGAATTGTCACTAATATTCGAAAATGCTTTATTCAGGTGGCGATTTTCGCGACAGTGACATCAATTTTCAAAAATATGATTATTCATTGACTCATTGAACCCACCCAGATTGTATAGTATGATAGTGATGATCTTCGGCGCTGTGACATCTTTTTCAATGGCTCAATTTATTACAAATTTCAATGCAATGGAACTGAAAGATGAATATCCTGAAGTGGAACGGGCCGTGATAGATCAACAGTATGTTGACGACTATTTTGACTGCATAGACACCGAGGAAGAAGACATCGGAGTGGTACAGCGTGTGGACAATGTGCACGAGCATGGATACTGGATACCGTTGTCAACAACATCAAGGAACGGCATCGTATCCTGAAGTACATAACTTCATGTGTCAAGTGTCGTGAGCTTAGAGCAAAACCAACCGTTCTGCAAATGGGAAACCTGCCACCAGAGAGAACAGCCCCGTTTGTGCTCCCGTTTACCAATACGGGTATTGACTATTTTGGACCGTTTTCTGTAAAAGTGGGTCGTTGGGGTGATAAGAGATGAGTAGTATTGATTAAGTGTTAGACATCGGGAGCAGTACACCTCAATGTAGTGCCATCCTTAGACACGAGCAGCTGTAGTTAATGGCCATCCGCTGTCAAACCGTGGCTTACCACAGTGCATCATGACCGACAACACTTTACTGGTGCAGATGCTGAACTGAGAAAATTAGTCAGGACCCTGGAACAGCCCCAAAGGAGGTTGTTAGGTGTGTTAAGTACGCTCGGTGAAGACTGCTCTTCGTGCCATGTTACTGGATAGGCATCCTACGGACTTGGTACTGCGTACTGCGTTGTGCGAGGTAATGAACGTGGTGAACAACAGGCCGTTGGCACACGTTCCAGATGATCCTCAGAACCCTGAACCGATAACTCCTAACATGTTGCTGCTTGGCCGACATAATTCAATTCTGTTTGACCGTGATTTTGACGAACGAACTCTGAATTATCGCGCTGCTTATAAACATTCCCAGATCCATGCCGATCGTTTCTGGCGCAAATGGATTTTCACGATCAGAGTTGATTCGAAACAGGAAGTGGCCGGACACCAGGAATACCATTTCGGTGACCTTATCATGATTGTTGACGAACCGTTACATCGAGGAAGAGATAGTAGAGAAGATTCACAACGGGAAAGTAAGAACAGTTGCGGTGCGGACATCAAAATCGACCTACACTCGACATTTAAGCAAGGTTGTGCTGCTCCAAGCCATCAGTTCGGTTCTTTGCTCGAATGTTGGTGACAGAACTGACGTCAGGAGTCAGAAATCGTGTCATCCGTTGGCGTAACCTTCGAAACAAAACAAATCATTGGAGCATCGTAGCAACGAGGAAAAACAGAAAATGTGAAATATTGTGACAGAAGTTATGTTATGTTAAAAGAGTCAAGATCAGTTGAACGAAGCTGTAGGAAAAGACAATAAAAGCTAAAATGAAGCTGTGTAACAGAGCTTTCAATTGAAAAAAAAAAACACTGGTTGTGCTCGTGTTGCTGTTCGTACTGTGGGAAAATAAAAAAGGAGCTGTATCTGGCGCTCCCTTCCCAACGCACCTAGTGTCTGAACCCGGGCAATATTACAAATAATACTAATTGATTTCCACGCAGAGAACAATGTGTAATTACAGCTAATCTGGCAATATCGTACACACTCAGATTATTTTACAGAAATCTCTAAAATTTTACCAAATTCTTAACAGCTGAACGTTCGGTAATCCGATATTACAGATTTCGGTAAATTTTTACCGAAATCCGGTAAGTTTTTTACAGATATCTGTAAAATTTTACCGAAATTCGTTAAATCGGATTACCGAACAATCAGCTGTTGAGAATTCGGTGAAACTTTACAAATTTCTTTAAAAAAAATCTAAGTGTGTAGTAGCAACCTCGGGCGTCCAATCATGAGCATGCAGGTTCTGCAGGTGATATGAAATCCTAACATGAGTATCATTAATAAAATGTCCAGTAACGTTACAATGTTTATACTTATAAGTAGTCTTGGAGCTACAACCTAATTTTCTGTTAGCTTTGCTTGGCTGACTGCACGTATCAATGGTTGCTACTCCATGATTGATCAGAATCAGTGAAATTGCACAATGCATCAACAGAATGGGGCTGGGAGTAACCGGTCATTCTCACTGTACACGTTTCAGTGACTCAATTTCTTTAATAATCAATAACGGCGCCGGCCACGTCCTTGCAATCAGGTGGGAATAGGGAAGGGGAGTTAGTGTGACCTTTGCTGTTTAAGGACCGTTTTTACCGAGCATCCCCACAAAGGTCACAGGAAGGAGGTTGTTCTATGTTAGTAGGGTAGGGTTTAAAAGATCAGGATTCACTTTGATAAGTGATGTGGTCATATAATATAGTTCATATAATTGAGGGGACAAAAAAGATATCAATAACCTGTTGCTCTCCACGCACTAACCACCTCTCAATTGTCTGAAAATCCTTCGCGGGGTCCAACTGGTTGGTGTTCTGCCTCTTTCAAAGTATCCAAACGATGCCAATCCAAACCCGCCATGCTTGCCCTATTTGGCATTGTACGTGAACGCATGTATGGTATTGTACGTAACTCGAACTTATTGTCTTTTTCAATCTTTGTGCTCAAAACAAACACAGAAGCAAAGCTCAGACACGTCACTAATTAACGCAGCCTTGTTTCTGCTAATTCCTCCCGGAAGACACAACACACACACACACACACACACACACTTTTTCTCCGGTGAAAAATCTCCAGCTTTGCATCGGCTATGCGCATCGATTGGTAACTTAAGCTCGCCTGACATCCGCCTACGATCAGGATCATTTTTTCGCTCTTTTAATTTCCCCGAGGATGGAACACTTTGGCAATTTTAAAACTACGAGAACTCGGCCTCCGAAATATTTTACCAAACGTCAATCAAAACAACTAAAAACACGAAAAATCGGAAGTAAATTTGTAATTTTCACGGGAGGAAAAATATTTGCTGTCATCATCGAACAAGGCACACTTCGATCTCGTTTTTTCAAGCTTCTTTTTTTTTGGACAATTTCTACAACCCAGACGATGTCTTCATTATCAACCACATCAGCATATCACAGAAAGAGCAGCGATCGCAGGCGAGAGCTTTTGGGCGAAGACAGATGATGACACGTGAGAGCGGTCGTTTGAAAGAGAGAGAGTGATTCACTCACTCCAAGCCATCATATCACAGGCGCACATTTTCACTTTATCTATTTTCCACCGAATAGAAGATCACTTTGATTTATCTGTGGGGAGTTATGGTTGTATCCTCTGTGACCGCGCTGGCGTAACATTAGTGCGAAATGCCATTTCTGCACGTCAACACATTCCTGCCCTTTCCTTATTTGACCTGAATTCGGGCGGGGCCATTGCTTGTATTGCTTTAATTTAGGATCTTCCATTTTAACACATTGAGTATTTGCTGTGAGGATCAATATTTCGTAAATTTGTTTTCTCTCGTTTCGTAAACATGGGTTTTGTACAAAGAACAAACTCCTCCATGAAATGAATTTAGTGAGGATCATCACAAAATCGCCGCTCATTTTCAATCGTATAGCCATTAGTTTAGCCCGAAATAAACATAAAAGCATCACACGCTTCGTATCGTAAGTTGTGAGTTCGTCTTTATTAATTAAGCAACTTCTCTAGAGTCACCATGATAGGTCAATAAGTGAGATCAATCACGGATTCACCGGATAAAACATAGAGTTAGAAACATTTGAACAAAAAGAAGAAGGACTGCTCGTGGTTAAACTTCTTTTTTTTAAATCAAATTTCCAGATCTGTTTATCATTCATGCAACCGCATGAGAGACGCATATTGGATTTTGTAACAAAATATGCATATTTATAATAATTGTACATTTAATTACTGTACAATGCATCAATTTTCATTCTGAGTAAATAAATGCTTCATTAGCAAACATTAGCTATGATGATGGTGGCTGCCATCTAAATCAAACACAAGCACCTCGTGGTTGTGCCGACCGGCTGGCTACAAATTCACCACTGGCTTGGTTACCCGACTGCCAATCGCACGACTGCTGAACGAATGAAGGAATTAGCTTCTTTTTCTTCTTCTTCTTTATTATTTTTTACGGGACTTGAACATTCGTCCCGGGAAGCAATTAGCGAAGGTGTACCCCATTTATAACATTCATTGATGCATATCGGCCCTCCCTTACTTACATTTGAAGTGTGTGGTAGGAAAATAGTGTGCATTTAATAAATTTACTAAGCAAAAACATAATTATAAGACATCCCGTTATATTTGCGCTATTTTCAATAGTCTCATGTTAAAAATTAATAGTTCTAAATAATGGAATCAGAACGTGGAAATATTTCCGATCAATTAGTGCAAACATTATGAAAAACTTTGGAGAAACAACTGAGATATTAACGCACAAAATCTGACCACTTTTCGTTACGGTCTTAGTTCGATTTTTTTAAATTTTACCCCAGTATAGAAAACATAGACGTACTCCAACGTCAAAACTAGTTAAATTTTACAATCAAATTCTGCTTTTGAACATTTTCCCCACCCGTTTGAACCTACATTGGAATCACAACTGATCATTCTATTAGTGGAACAATTTTACGAATTACTATTACTATAACGAAACTATTTGTGGAACACGAAAACGGTGTTTGACATAACAACGGATTGTCAAATGGACTATGATCTGCAGTCCCGTGCCTTACATATGCATGGTGCTTGTGAAAGAAGATTTTTTTTTCCATTTTTAGTTAGTAAAGCTACACCCAAAATAAAAAAGAAAGATTGTAATGCTATTTCGCATGATTTGGTTTCATTTCTCGTAATGGATCGCAACTTGGAGAAAAAATGCAACATTGGTCGTGGGCAAAAAAGCAACACATCAATTCGATTAGAAAAATTCAATGTGTGCGTGTGGTTGTGCAGTTGATTAGTAGTAGTAAATTCTATGGCTCACAAAAAAAAAAAGATTACGATCCGCTACTGAGAGTCGAACCGCGATCGTCAGCATGACGGCTCTTCAATGTTACCATCCAGTCACCACAACAAGTTGAGGTGATTGGAATAAAAGCCCTACAGTTTCTTCGGTTGTCGAGGCACTCAACGTTACAACAATGAAGTAAATGTCTGTCGCACATTCTTACATGGCTTCGTTTATTTCATAGAACGCATGGTGACTTGATGAGGGGGAGATGGGAGTGTGATGACGAGTGCAAATAAAAATAGAACACTTGACAGCGGAATAGCAACAGTGGCATATGGCGTAGAGGCGTTCTGTGCCATTGTCTCACCCATATTGAGAAGTTGTTGACGGTTGAACAAAAACCCAACGGTAGCTGCGACTGTCGAGGCACTAGGCACACAGCGATAACCGCTTGCACACACTTGCATGGCTTTGTTTATACCATAAAAAGCTTTGTGGATCATGATGGGCAAAATTGCCTTTTCAGAATCATGCGGATTTCTCAAGATATGATTGCAAAAACTGCAATTGCAGTTTTTGCTACAATTTCAACTTTTGGGTGTAGGACCATTTAAAATCCGGAATAATAAAATCATCTGTATCTCGGTAACAGATTAACGTACAAATAAGTTTATTACATCAAAACGAAGATAATTTACTGTACTTAAAAAAAAATATCAATACAAATCATTTTTCTTTGTTTCTAATGAAAATTTGCACTTTCTTCTTTATTCTTTACATGAAATGCTGTACACCCCAAGTAACCATTAACCACTAAACGTGGAATTATATCAGCATTATATCTGCATACTAAGCAGCACTTAAATGTCTTGAATGACTTGGTAATATAATGATAAAAAAGGCAAAATAACGTGCTTATATAGTGCAGAAGTGACAGCTCGTAAATAGCATTAGTAATACTGTACTAATGCACCTCAGCATAACTGTCAGTTTTGATAGCCTGTTTTTGGCACTGCTAATTCTATTATGCTGCATTTAGCAACTGTCTATTTCCGATTTATTTTAATAACTATTTCTTTTTTAGCTTCTTGTTATTGATGGTATTAGCAAAATAAAGGAGGATAATGCATGCAATAATGAGCTATAAATAAACCACTTAGTGTTAATTCATATGATTAATAATGAACGGGACTATTAGTATGCGTAAAGTAATACTTTGTAAATTCAATTTACTGCGAAAATTTCCTGTACTGCCTCTTGAACCAAGGTATCATCATGCATGGTTGGACCGCTGCCTTTGCTGCCTGTGCCTGGCTATGAGCGGTTCAAGAATTGTTATAGCCTTTATCTCCGTATCTACGAACAAATTTGAAGGCGTAGAACTGGCTACTGGAGATGTAGTTGTTTTTGGAACCTAAACAGCAATATGTGTGTTAAGCTTAGAAGTATCGTAGTTTCGATACAATTTAACTTTACGTCTATAATTTCCACTTTTCAAAGTTTTTTTTTCCATTTATTATCGTCCATACAGGTTTTTGTTGACTCCAAATTACTTTTCAATGCTTTTGTAAACAAGTTCTTAGCATTATTTGATAGCCTTATTTTAGCACTAAATGCAAATATAAAGCATGTATGCTGTGAACCTGATAAATACATTTATGCATTATAACAGCCTTATATGCGCATATAATGCTGGCGATAATGCTAAATTTTGGTTGGAGCTTGAATGCATTTGTGCTGCTAATATGAAGCTTGTATGCCTAACATATGCTAATATAGAACTTATAAGCAACATTTAAGCTGATATAGTTCTATTATCGAGCTGAAGCTTAATGTTTATGGTTACTTGGGACCTCCGGAGTAAACTTCCTTGGCCCATTTGTTCCACATTTTGGTTATCTGAGTCGCGTCCCGAGCCGCTTTTTCACTTTTCTTAAGCTTTCGCTTCGTTATTGCCCAAAATCTCATGGGCCGGAACTGTTTGGATGTTTTTATCGATGAAATCTACACAGAAAAGAAAAAAATCTGAATCTTCATTGTGATGTAAATATCAGAGCATGTGAAGTTGTACTTCATTCCACACAAAGCAGCAACTTGCATGAAATAGTTTTAACAAAGATCAGCTTTTGCATACAACAATATCGATAATGTATGAAATGTCCCAGAACTTTACACGAGTTATAATTTAAATGTAGATGTTTTGTGACGCTCCATTTATGTGCATGATATTGAACAGAAATTCACACTACTTTTTCGAGCTGTGTACGTTATTATCGCAGTACCACTGCACAGATAAAAAGAAACACTGAATTTTCTGCGTTCTCTAATGCACATAAAGGGAATGCTAGATGGCAGAACATAATGGGATATTTCGTAAATTAAGCCAGGTAAGCCGAATCGCTGTTGTATGAAAGATTGCAAACAATACGTTGTTTACGCCCTTTGGCTTGGAATTACACGAGGAAATTTACGCTTGTTAAAATGACTTTGGTGCGCTGAAAACTTCACGGGACCCTTTATGGGCTTTAATGAAATACAGTTTTTGAGGCATTCTTCCTTGTACAGCTTCGAGTCCATCGTCTAATTCGTCACTTTGGTCTTTGCTCCGCAGCTGTATTTCCCTAGCCAAATCATCAGTTTTTCGGCAAATTTGACTATAAAAGCAAACTTAAACATCTCCTCGTACCGTCGCCATGTAGAATTTTTGGCCAGGAAGCTGTCCGAAATCCATTTTGACGTAGGTTTCATCGTCGATGAGCAGGCACAATTTGCTGGTACAATTTCCGAGCTCGAGTTTTGGTGACGAAACTTTGCTTCAACATTTTGTTTGGTTGCTTGCTGGCTCGATAAGAACGATATCCTGCTCGCAGACGAATCCTTCGAACGGTACTTCGAGCAGCAGCGTATTTTTGAGCGATTTCATTATCTGATAGTCCAGGGTTTGCTCTGACGGTTCTCAACACCTTCTGGTTCAGCTTGCGGTCATATGTTCCACTGCTCTCGGCTTCCATCTGGAATAACTTTTGACTCACTGCACGAAACATCGTGCAATTTAGACGCTAGAAAGTGGACGCTTAGGTAAACAAACCGCTGTTAAAGAATTCTTGCAGCGGTCACTTTCCGGGCCGCTGCAACAGAATAAGTGATTCCGGATTCTAACTGGACAGAACTTTATCAACATTCAATAGATAGATGTCAAAATGTGTCCAGCGTTTGCTCACTTCTAACCAAAAACAACAAAGTGTTGTTGTTTCTGAGTAGTGTTTGGCTATGTTTAAACGTAACAAACCGGCATTTTCTCGTTGATATGTGGTAGTGGTTAAACATGTATCCATCATTTCGATCCGAAATCAAATCGATCGTCATTACAGTGGACAGTACCAACGTAACCAATAAGCATTAAATAGAGTCCGTAAGTAGCCCTATATGCGTCTTAACGACAAGCGATAGAATGCATATGAGCATTATATTCAACTTAAATGCTAGTCAAAAGCAGGTTTTGGCCCGCTATACGGCCAATTTAATGCTGGACCCCACCAAAAGAAGACGTCCATGCCGACAATATGTCATTCATTGGTAGCATGAACTGGTAACGTTTGCAAATGACAGCTAGATGACAGCAGTTGAAATGTTGTTCTGCTGCTGGGGAGTTTAGCTTTTAAAATGCTGATATAATGCTTGATTAAGAATGCGAAGGAAAAAGAATTCCATTTTCAATTTTAGATTTTATTCATTTTCCTGTTTTCCCTTTTATATTTTTTTCCCTCTCCTGTACTGATGATGATGAACGTTTGATTTCTGTTTAGACCACCTATTTTTTCTTATGAAAGGGGAATCTCAAATTCGCTGCAATTTATACATTTCTTAGGGTGGGATATGAACTCGCTGCTTCGTGATCGATGTGTTTTTATACCGCGTCTTTATCCTCTAACCTACACGGTGTTCAATAAGTTCGAATACAAGTTTTCATCATTGCGTAGGTATGCGCCATGTACATATTCTGCATTGGTATTGGTGTCAGCTTTAGCTTCATTTATACGCTACCGAATGTGCGCGGTGTTGAAATTCTGTTAGTTGTTGTTCGTTTGTTACGCGCGATGAAAGAGTATCGGGACTTCGTAATTAAGCGTTTTTGAACGGTGAGCGACCCGGCGATATATTCCGGCTGCTGAAATCGCATGGGGTCAAGCGGAACTTTGTCTACACGACCATCAGGCGATACCGGGAGACGTCCTCGACCAATGACCGTGCGAGATCCGGTCGGCCGCGTTCAGCGAGGACGCCACGGGTCATCAAGATCGTGAGGGAGCGAATTCGGCGCAAAAGAACCGCTCAATCCGGAAAACGACTGCAGATCTCAACGTTTCCATTGGAACCGCTCACACCATACTCACCAAGGACCTTGGTTTCAGGCCTTACAAAAACGTAAGGTCCATGGCGTTTCGGAGGCTACCAGCAAAAGCGGTTGGATCGAGCTAAGAGGATCCTCTCTCGGCACGCTGGTCAGGAGTTTGTTTTTCGGACGAGAAACTGTTCGTGCTGCAGCAGCCACACAATGTGCAAAATGACCGGGTGTGGGCGCCATCGAGGGACAGCATTCCTGAATCCAATATAAACATCCCTCGGTTCCAAAGTGCCGCGTCGGTGATGGTTTGGGGGCAGTATGCAAACGTGGTAAGCTACCCTTGGTGTTTATTGAAAAAAACGTCAAAATCAACGCGGCGTACTACAAAACTGAGGTTTTGGAAAAGGTTGTTGCCCCCAGTCTCCGAAGCCTCTACGGCGATGAGCACTACGTGTTCCAGCAGGACGGTGCACCAGCCCATACGGCAAATGTGGTTCAAGCCTGGTGTCGGGACAATTTAACCGACTTTCTGGACAAAACTATGTGGCCTCCCAGCTCCCCGGACTTGAATCCTCTCGACTTTTTGTTTGGTCCTATATGATGGCGAAGCTGAACGAATACAAGGTCAGCACTTTGGATCATTTCAAGACGGTAATCCTCAAAATCTGGGACGAAATGCCCATGCAGTCCGTGCGTGCCGCCTGCGACGCGTTCGAGAGACGTTTGAAGCTCGTTAAGGAGTACAAAGGGGGTCATTCCAAGAGAAATGTTGTAAACGTTCTTTGTAAACATAGCTTTCAATAACATAAATCCAAAAAATAAAAAACATGTTTTCATTTTTTTAACAAATTTTGAAAGTGTATCCGAACTTATTGAACACCGTGTATATGGAACGTATGTAAACGGTTCTAATATTTGCCCAATATAAACTTCAATGTTCCCAGGTAACCAATAAGCATTGAAATAGGCATTAATTCTGCATCATACTTGCATTTAAGATACTTCTTGCTGTACATTGGCTGTCTGAATGCACAGATGTTGTAAAATAGCATACGTAAAGCTGCCGTAATGCTAGCTGTCTGGTATCTGCATTTTTGTTGCTTGTAATATTATTAGAAGAACGCACTGAAAATGCTTAATTAAAATTGTTTACAAATGTTAACAGATAGAACTGCAGAACTTGGATGAAGATAATTCAATCCCCACAGTGAGGACTATTATAGTCCTGATGTAGGAGTAACACTTATCGCTTTGTAAACAGCTTTAATTAAGCATTTTCAGTGCGTTCTTCTAATAATATTACAAGCAATAAAAATGCAGATGTCAGACAGCTAACATTACGGTAGCTTTGCGTATGCCATTTTAAAACAGCTTTGCATTCAGATAGCCAATGTACAGCCAGCAGAATCGTAAATGCAAGTATGATGCAGAATTAGTGCATATTTCAATGCTTATTGGTTACCTGGGTAACCTCCTCGAAACTGCATGAATTGAACATCGAATTGCTTGCGCATCCACCGTATTCGCAGACCTTGAAAAATGCTCGCCAGTTGAAAAAATCACCCCGAATGAAGGGGTTATCGATGCCTATACTGAAGCAAAAGACAAATCGTTCAACATAAGTGCTATTGAAGTTAGCTGGAATGATTGAGTGGCTCTCATGTAGATTATATTGAATCTTAAAACCAATTTCAAACGGAAAAACCTATGTCTTCTTTGTTAGGCCCGGAACTTTTCAACCCACCTGATACATAGTTTCTTTTAAAGTTTTCATAAATTAGCATTAACAAATAGACGCAACTATGTCAATTATTATGACTTGAACTGTATCTCAACTAAATTTTCGATACGCAGCTTGCTCATTTTCTATCCGCCTCTAACTCATAAAACAAAGAATTTCAATCTCAGCAACTGGAGAAACCCTTCATCAGTTTTACCTACGGTTCGTCTACGATAGTAAAAGCGACGAACCCACTCCCATCTTCATCTTCTAAATTAACCTCCCGGGCAGCTATTCTCGGAAGGGTGAGAACAGCTCCATAACCGTAACCCGTCCGACAGCATATACCTACTGAAACTTAGAACATTTGAAAACCGGAATCCTTCCTTCGTCCAACAAACCAGCCGATCCCCGTTCTTTGTCCCTTGGCGTAGACCAATGCACCACCTCATCGCAGAAAATGACTATGTGCAATTGCAATGGTGTGCCTTCGCCCTGGCACCGGCTGGGTGGTACCGACTTAATAGCGATCAATTAAGGATCGCTCACTTCGGTCTGCAACTCCTTCCCATCGAGTGAACTTTCTCTCAGTGCCGCGATCACAATTGCATTGAATAGCACACTTAATTGAACACGATTGACTATTTTCTTCCCCGTCCCGCGGATCGACAGAAGTGGCAGAACTTTGCGCAAACGGAAAGACAGTCAGACAGACAGACAGCCATTGGTTGTCGAAGAATTAGATTCCAATAGAATGATATATCGTGTCCATGAGAACCATCGAGGTCAACATTCGCGCTCGCCTACTCAGGATCTAGCCGCCGGGAGAGGAAGAAAACGAATCCGAAGAATTATGTATTAAGCAAAACTTTTTCCTTATCGCGAAACACAGATCGCTTGCTGAAAATAAAAAAAAGGAGCAGAAAGAACAAAAACTGGTTCTCCATCCATCCCTGCTGATTATGATGCTGCTGCTGCCGATGCCAGGTTCGGAATTAAGTATTGAAATTAAATTCGTTTTCCTTTCTCTTCTTTCTCCTCACACTTTTCTCGTTCGAATCGAGCTTGGCAAATGAAATGGACAGAATGAAGTCAGCTAGTCGTCGTCGTCGTCGTCGTCGCAAGAACCGCGTGACGGCAGCAAAGATGGGGACGACTCGTGCATAGCCGGCCGCGGAATGCTAATGAAAGAAGGAACGAAACCCGATTTATTATGTAAACTTAAACTTCAACTTGAAATCTCGCTTTTAAAAACCCACATTCATTTTTTTCTGCCTTCGGGAACCGGCTTGTAGCAGGAGGACTGGATTGACAACGAGGGGGAGTCAAAAATCAAAGCCTACCGTGTTTCATGGTATTAATAAAAGTAAAGGGTCTTGAGAATGATCCATAAAGTTGCTTCGAGAAGACAATTTCGACCGAAACCGGGCGAAAGTTTTCCGCAGTCACAGGAAGCAGAAGTTAAGAAGAAGGATTTATGCGTGTGCATCAAGGCGCGAAACGGCAAAAGTTCCCGAAAAAAAAACGATAGTAAAACAGACAAAGCCAAATATGACCACGGAAGTTAATGGGCTCAGTGAGTAATTATGTTAGTAGTGTGCCGGGGGATAATAAAGAAAAGGAAAGAAATGACAGAAGAAAATTCCCGTCCAGGAAGGCTCTTTGATTAACGCTCCACGGATCGTTAAGCTTGCTCGGTATGGCCATTTCCAGGCTCTTTCGTTCTTAATCGGTTGGAGCAGGGAAGTGGAGGAGAGAACGCGGAATTAGAATTTAATGCTTTGATTATTCGGCTGGCACGGTCCGGCGGACACAGCACAGTGCGTGGCTATGCCGAAAGTGTTCTAGCCCATGGTTCCCCGTGGATTCGGAACTTCTTGGCAGAAGAAGTTTCGGGGGTTTTTTGAAAGTGACGTTTTAATGAAGCTTCGACCCGGACGGAGTAAGGGTGGGAAGGAGGGAGGGGGGTTGCTGTCATATTTATATTTATAGTCCAAGAATCTAATATCCCGTTCGCACTACAGCCTATATCACGTGATATAAAGCCTGTCCGTGTAAAATTTCGAACAGCAAAATAATAGTTGCAAAAAATGTACTCATAATTCAAAAAAACCGATTGTTTATTTCAC
>JASCZW010008755.1:0-47722 GCA_034211315.2 Aedes japonicus | reverse complement strand
TAGGTTTTTTTGTCCTTCTTTATCCAAACAAATGTAATGATTCAACAACGAAAATTGTTGTTGATCCTAAAATTTCTGTTGCACAGATATAAAAAAATATTCATGGGCCTTGTAGGAATCAAAAGTTATCGGAGAATTCAAATTTCCTTTTTCCTTATTTTGTTTTCTTCTTTTGTGGAATTGTTAAGTTTCCGTTTTTGGCCAGTAATCATAATCATATGAAATTTATTTCAGCTTACTGTTTGCTTAAATTTTCTTTGCTAATCTTGTATGTTGCCCGGTTATCAACTTTCTTTCATTACATCTTCTCTTTTCTTCTTCTCTTCTTCTCTTCTATTTATATAAAAATGAATGTTTGTTTGTTAGTAACGCTAAAATTCGAGAACGGCTGAATCAATCTTGACGGTGTCTTGGGATGATTTGTTCCTTCTTGCCCAAAAAAGTTTCAGAGAAACTCAAAAGTTGGAAAATTTCCAAGGAAAAGTCGGAAAATTGGAAAATAAAAAAAGGCATTTTTCCATACAAAAATATCAATTTTTTTTTGTATAATTCAAATGTTGTTTGTCAAATATGCTGAAAAATCACAAATAAATTATTTTTAACATAGTAAATTCAAATTTCTTCACTTTCAAACTAAGCAAACTTCAAGAAAAACCCAATTTCCAACAATCAGTTAATAGAACATATTCAATTCAGATGCCAGTGCTAAATTGTCACATTGAAAATGCACAAAACTTTGTTGTTTTGGAAAGTTACTTTATGATATCTTACAGCACCGTAATCAACTCATGTCGGTCCGGCAAGACATCATACAAAAATCAACCATTTTTCATGAGTTGGAACTTCCAAAAAAAACTGACTTCAGTATTCTAACATAATACAACAAATTAAAGTGGCCAATTGATAACAGATTATCAATAATATTTATTTATTTATTTCGTCAATCGATCGTAGACTACATATTTACACTTAATTCTATCTTCTTAAAGATCGTCTAGAAACAAAATACTGTCTTAGGTTACTACGTGACATTGTTAGGTCAATTGATTCACAATGCAGATTATACAGAGACATCATTCGGTTAATTGGTCCGAATTTCGCATAGTTTGTCCGATTGATATTTAACGCAAATAAGTTCCGATTCCTCAAATGCCGCGAGGGGGTGTAGAAATTTAGACTACATAATAAGTTAGGGGAGGAAATGCGATGTGATACAATATCGTTTACAAAAGAGATCATGGCAAATTCCCTTCGTTCTTTTAGAGTTTGAATGTCAATAAGCATACACCGTGCTTCATAAGACGGAAGTGGAAATGTTGTCCAGCCTAATTTACGGAGAGCATACAAAAGAAATTGTTTTTGGACTGATTCTAATCGTTCTTCATGTGTTTTCATAAAGGAGACCATATGACACTACAATACTCTAGAATAGACCTGACATATGCAACGTACAATGTTTTGATCGTATATGGGTCATGAAAGTTTTGACCAAAGCGTTTAATAAAACCTAGCATATTGGTTGCTTTATGGATAATTGTGTTGTAATGGTCGATAAAATTAAGCTTAGAATCTACAATAACACCTAAGTCTCTGACTCTCTCGCATTTTTCTACAATTTCAGTTCCTAAAGAAACAGTAATTTGTGGTGTATATCGTTTTCTACTGAGAGTAATTAAATTACATTTCTTAACGTTTATTTCTAGTAAGCTTTTTTTGCACCATATATCAAATAATAATATTTCGTTTATATAAGTTACATTATCTTGGTCGTTCTTAATTTCCATAAATATTTTCATGTCGTCTGCATAGATGAGAATTCTGACCTGCTTAAGAATGTAAGAAATATCATTGACAAACAAAATAAAAAGCAAAGGGCCTAGATGCGAGCCTTGGGGCCTTGCGAGCCATGAACAGGGTGTGACTTTTTACCATTAAAATTGACTACTTGTTGCCGATTTATTAAATACGATTGTATCCATTTAAGAAATGTATCCTCAAATCCTATTTTTCCTAACTTGTAGAGTAACAGAGGAATGTCAATACGGTCAAAGGCCTTGCTAAAATCAGTGTACAGCGCTTCGACATGGTTGCCGTTGTCCATTGCGTTGAATGAATAATTTACGAATTCTAACAAGTTTGTGGAAGTTGAGCGTCCTTTGAAAAATCCATGCTGCGAATTTGTTATAACATTTTGTACTTGGCTGAACAATTTTCTATTGACGATAGCTTCAAAGAGCTTTGGGATGCTAGACATAATATAAAATGATAAAATGATATAAATGAATATAAAATGACTGCCGATTGTCATACTTTTAGAAGCCAAAATTGAAAATACCCAAGTTCTCCAGTATGAAAATTGACTGTCCCTTTCAGATTGACTAAAACAATGAAGGACATTTATGCAATTAAAAAATAAAGCGATGTTAATATAGAATACCGATTTATAGTGAGAATCGATTTTAAAGATATTGCAAGCAATAAATTATTGTTATACGAAACGAAGTCCGTTGGGTCAGCTAGTCACTTCAGTGAGCGAGATCAGGCACTATAACCTTGGCAATTATTGCCTGGCTTTTGATTCAAATTCCAAAAGTTTACCCACAGTTCACCCACAGGAGCATAAACTAATCTTTCTAGCATCTATGCTCCCAACGATAAAGTACAAATTATCACACTGTGTAACTCTATATGGAAGCGTTTTGTACTGGAGGTCCACGCTTTCTTCCTTCCCTTGATTCAAAGTGGTAGAGCAATTTTATAATCGCTCTATTTCTTGGAATCCTCTCTGCGGCACATACTACGCAGTTGGCCTGGCCGATGCCAAGAAAAATGTTCTATTTAAGAAACTATCATTTTCCAGGATGCTTTCAAGAGTTGGCTGCGTTAGTTTGAGATTAGATATATTAGATTAGATGACATCTCAAGTTAACATCGAAGACGGCATGCAAAATCGTATGTTGCCGTTCATCCGCAAACATAGGGGCAATGCTCACAAGTTCTATTTAGTCTTCCAAATTGCCCGGAACTTCAACCAATCGAAAAATACTGGGCAATTTCGAAGCAGCGAACTTGGCGCTATACATGAGGGGTAATTAGAAGAAATGCGTTGATTCCGTGTCCCTTTTTACTATGAGGGCGCTGATGGGCTCCATTAAGAGGAAGGTTGGAGATTTCGTTCGAGCTGGAGAAATGCAACTAACTATCTATTTATTTAATGTAACTTTGAAGTTTTAATAAAAGTTCTGCAAAGCCACCATTAATGGACTTTTTAAACTTATTGAATCACGCATTACAGTTTTTTTGTGCGTACCAGTTTGGTTTTACACACTTAGAAAAAATCGTGTAAATTTGTGACTAACATAATGCACATAATTGGAGCGGCCTTAATGTGGTAGGCTCTATTGTAATAATCAGAATCAAAATCATTTTTCCTCTTTTGCCCTGCGGCAAAAACATTAAAAGATAAAAATTCATAATTCCTGCCTTGATGCAAATAGTAGCCGATTTAGAAGTGTGCATTTCAGTTTACTGCGCAGGAAGCAAGAGAAAGTTCACACGTCGACGACTACCATAACTGAAACGTATATGATACGTACAAGAGAGGAGTGACTCCTTCAGTTTACCTGAATGGTCTTGTTATTTTAAAGGACAACGGCAAGCAAACAATATAATTTATGAAGGCCATGTAATATTATGTTATTTCGATTGACTCGTACTAGTATTCGAAACGGATATTTGAAATACCCTCAAGACAACATAAATATACTGCAGCAAACCATTACGTCGACTCAAATTGTGTATTTTTTCCAAATTGCGTTCCTTTGTAGTTTTCATATTTTTTTAGTGTGTAGTCATTTAGTTGGTTTTAGAGTGGTTCGATAAAAAGAAGAACACAGCGCGACGAATGTTGCTTCGACAAACTACTCGTCAAAGTATTGAACGGTACAGACAGAAGCGAAGGCAGCAAATCCAACTTTGCCGGAAGAAAAAGCGCCGCCCGGAGGAGGAGGAGCAGTATGAGGAGCTAAACCAACTGCACCACTCACAGCAATCGCGAAAGTGGTATCGGAACCTCTACACATCCCGCAGAGGCCTCGTGCCGCGAGCTGAACTGTGTCGGGATAAGGATAGGAGTATTCTGGCAAATGATTTTTAGGTGACCAAAAGGTGTAAGCAGCACTTCGATCAACACCTGAATGGAGTACAGCAAAAGGACCAAGACAGCGCAGGAAGTGCCGTCGGCGATGCAGCAAGTGACGGAGATGTACCACCCCCGACGATAGGTGAGGTTAAAGATGCCATCAAGCAGCTGAAGCATAACCAATCTGTCGGGAGGGATAGTGTCGGAGCAGAACTTATCAAGATGGGCCCGGACAGTTTAGCCTGCCTCGACTGATTGTAAGGGTTTGGGGATAACAAACAACTGCCGAAGGAGTGAAAAGATGGAGTTGTATGCCCTATCTAAAAGAAAGGCGACAAACTGGACTGTGAAAATAGTCGCAATTATAACCGATAACCGTCTTTCTGCCGTCTATAATGTTCTATCCCAAATCATCATCCCGAATCCTATTTAACCGTGGTAAACTACGAATGAACGGCCTACTAAACGTAGTATTTAGTCCTTTATGTTTAAAAAATAAATACATCGGCCCCGTCAAGCTAACGTGATTGAGCCATCTAAATCAACGAAATAAAAGATAAACATATATTTTAGAAACAGCAGTTTTTGAAATCCCTTAGACATGCAACAATTGGCAAAGAACCCTATGTCTGTATAATAGTTTGATTAATGGCAATATATTTGCTGACCTCCATTTTTGCGACGGCCTTGATACCGCTTACAGCCATTTATCAAAACTATAACAAAGAATCTTTTCAGGCTTACTCTTATGAAAACAGGTTTCATTTCCAAACAAACTTGATCCCCACAAATTCAATTAGAAGCAGAGTGAAAGGAAACACTCACTCGCTCACCACAATCAACAGCTTGCTTCAAAAAGACCGTCCTAAGCGCAATAAGATAAAGTGGTGTCACATGCTTGGAGGTAATCCATCTTTACAAATAACTGCGAGGTTCAATGGCTGGTTCGTTCAGTGGAACATTTCTCGCAAACACGAATAATCATCTTCCTAATCGTTATCATCCGATGGAGGCTCAGAGAAGATGAACTCAGGCGATAGCATTCGAGGAAAAACAGACACACGCTTCTTACCTTCAGAGATATATCGCACACGCAGAAACACACACAAAAAAAAAAGATGACTAGATCTGCACGATTTCCTGTCCTTCTGGTGAGTGGCTGAGTTTGTCTGTTCCGACGTCGACTTCAAAAGAACAACAAGAATAACGGCTTTGCATTCCCTGTTTGTATAATACACCAGTACGTCATAAATTGTGATCTTTTTGGCGTAGACAAAAATGAGTGTAAAATGCAAATCCAAATTGAAAGAATACAACAAAAATTTTATGATAATTGTATGTAATAACTCAATCATTACATGGTCGATTTTCAGCATTGTGTTTCAATTGATCAGCAATTTCTTTCCCCAGGGGTAAGCAGGGCATAACAACCAAGAATTTCTTTATACAACTAACTCTGTAAGTGATGAAATGATAAGTTTGAATCGCACAAACTGATTTGACGAAATTGACGAAATTATGAATCAGATAAAAATAACATGTTATTCAATACGTGTTAAATTGTTAATTTGAAATCAATGGTGATGCATTATGAGCAAGTCATGCTTTGTACAAAACTACTGCTATCCACAAAAGTTTCGAAAGTTACACTATTGATGAGTAGTCCTTGAGATATTCGGGTATTTCAGGGTAGGCATAAATTCTCTAAACACATACTTCCTTGCACCGTATCATACAAACTAAAAAAAAAAAAAACATTGTGTAAACTTTAATTTAAAAGAAAAAAAACACAAAAAAAATAACAATGGGTTTTAATAACTGCCAGCTGTGACGAAGGACGTTAACGTGTATAAAATAGGGTGTCCCAGAAAGAATAAGAGCAATTTCTACCCGAATCTCTTAGATTGTGTGTCATTGCTTATATTCTGAAAACAATTTTGTGTACCGGAATTCCGAAAATAGCCGATTATAAACCCCCTATTTAAGCGATTGGCGCTTATTTACGGAGATAAACGCATTTAAAGGTTTCCAGAGCCCAGCTGATGAAAAATTGAGGTTCTGGCTACTTATTGGGTCCAGAATCGGGATATCGAAAATCGACGATTTCAAACCCCCTATTTAAGCGATTAGACGCTTATTTACGGAGATAAACGCATTTAAAGGTTTCCAGAGCCCACCTGGTGGAAAATTGAGGTTCTGGCATACTTATTTGGTCCAAAATCGGGAATTCGAAAATCGATGATTTTAAACCCCCTACATTGTGTATGTGAATGTTATTATCAAAACACGTCTCAATTTGGTCCTGTTTTTATCACAATTTATCGGGTGTAATTGCCTTTGAATATCCGCGTTTCGTGTGTTTTTTCATTGTAATCGTCGTAATCTAATTGTGAGAAAATGCTTCCAGTGTCGTTGTTTGCTGTTTTTTGCCGTGAGAAAGTAGTGATAATTGTTCGTCAAGTGCAGAGATTCTTTGTGTCCATCTTCGTAGACAAACAATTCATCACACATAAGCAATAACCCCAGCTCTCCGCCTTCTGTCCGTCAGCGTCATAAACTATTCGCCCAAACTACAGTCGCACTCAGAATAACGGGATTTGCGCTTATCATCGGGATGGAAAATAACTGTACGAAATGTGACGCTATCATCGCTGGCATTGAGTATGTCGCTTGTCGTGGATTTTGGGGTGGTTTGTTCCACATGGGCTGCTCCGGAGTGTCTCGAGCACTATTGGGATACTTCACATCTCATCGTAAGAACCTTTATTGGATGTGTGACAGGTGTACGGTATTGTTCGAAAATTCTCACCTTCGTTTAATTGCCATCAAACCAGTCGATCCCACTCCATTTGATTCTCTCACTACAGCTATTACCATATTGCGTAACGAAATCAAGCCATTGACAACTGGCACCTCCAGTCCATCGTTTTCTCGTGCACCTACGACATGGCCAATGCTTGAGCCTAGGCGCCCTATCAAAAGACTCCACTTGCAAGTTGCAGAGCTTCGCATCGTGCAGAAATGTCTGTACGGATCGAAAGCGACGCACCAAGATGTCGTATGAGTCCTAACTTACTCCAAACAAATCAGATTCTGGCTTTACAACTCACGAATTCGTCCTGACGTGACAAATGAATCAGTTCTGCGGATGGTTAAGGCAAATCTCAATCTCAGTGAAGATCTTGACATAGTCAAACTATTCCTTAAAGGAAAAGACGTCTCGGACTTCAAAATTGGCCTGGATCCTGGGTTGAAAACTCAAGCTCTTGAGCCTTCATAGTGGCTGGAAGGCATTATGTTTCGAGAGTTCGAGGATTACGACACCCAAACATTTCGGAAACCAATGTCGAGGAGCATCAGTTCACCAACAGTCATTCCGTCGATAGCTACACAGTCGATTGCGGTGTCATCAATGGTTGCCCCCTCCACATCGATGCCACCGAACCCACCACCGGAATGATGATCCACCGGATAATGGAACCCCTCAAGCCACCTGAAACAGCCGTGCTTATTGCTGAGTCCTGTCATCCGAGTCGTCCCGGTCCTGGAGGTGGGCTTCCAACCACAACTACCAGGCAAGTATTTCCTATTATCAACCAATACTCTGCATGATGCGTTTTCGCCTTACAGTGCCACGATTGTCGATTTTCCGAGCTGCACTACAGCAAGTTTCGCTGCTACTTCATCCCAGACTACCAGTCCTGTATCGACCGCCGTAAACTCCGCACCAAGTTCCACATCTTCGTTTATTAATGGTTGATGCCCCGTCAAGACATAATTTTCTATCGGTATATTACCAGAACGTTAGAGGCCTGCGAACAAAAACATCAGATTTGAAGCTAGGATTGTCGAACTGCGATTACGACGTGATAGTTCTCACCGAAACATGGCTTCGGTCCGATATAGGCGATGCGGAACTAACATTGCATTACTCTTTATTTGATTGTGATCGTAGTGAATCCACAAGCAACCTTACAAGAGGCGGCGGGGTACTAGTTGCAGTAAAATCCACGTTGCACTGTTCCGAGGTTGTTTTATCCGACTGCAGTCACCTAGAGCAAGTAGTTGTGTGTGTGTGTGAAGCTACCTAACAGTGTCATATTCGAATCACTCTACCGCTGTTCAATCTCTATCCGATCGTTCGTTCGCCAGCGATATCGTCTTACTTCTCGACCATTACAATCTTCCCCAACTGCAGTGGAATTTCGATGAAGATGTGAATGGATATCTACCAGCGAATGTCTCCAGTGAACAAGAACTCGCACTAACCGAATCCATCGCCACTTGTGGTCTGGTGCAATTAAACTTAACCTCTAACACGAATGGCAGACTGCTCGATCTGGCTTTTGCGAGCTGTCCCGACGATTTTGAATCACTACACTCTATATCACCACTTTTACCTATCGACCCTCACCATCCTCCGCTTGAATTTCAAATCGATATGCATAGTTGTGTACAGGTTCTAGCCAATTCGCGGACGGAATCTGTTGGTCTGACACTGCCATTTCGTCTCTCTCAATACGGAATTCTCTGATTCACTAATTCGTTTGTCTCACCATTGACGATACTTTTCAACCGCTCGTTCGATGACAAAACATTCCCCAGTGAATGGAAAACTGCAAAAATGATTCCTATCCACAAATAAGGCACCCTTCGCAACGTCGAAAGCTATCGCGGAATATCGATTCTTTGTTGTATTGGTAAGCTGTTCGAATCTTTGATCCACGATATCTTACTGGCAACAGCAAATCCGATATTATCGGATTACCAACATGGATTTGTTCCACATCGCTCGTCAACGACGTTTCGAGAGATTGAATGCCGGAATCACATGGACTCGGTATACATCGATTTATAAAAAGCGGTCGATACCGTTCCGAATATATTTGCAGTGGAAAAAATAAGGCACATGAGTTTCCCTGATTGGATATCCGACTGGTTAAAGTCATACTTGACCGGTAGGAAAGCCTTTCTACAGGTGAAATCTGCACATTCCATAACATTCGACGTTTTATCTGGTGTTCCACAGGGTAGTGTGTTAGTACCATTGATCTTCGTCCTTTTCATCAACGACTTGTGCGAACTAATATCATCTGGGAAGCTGCTCTTTGCCGTCGACCTTAAAATCTTCCGTGTCATCAAGTCGATTTTGGACTGTATTGCCTTACAAGCAGACATCGATATCCTTTCGCGATGGTGCAGTGAGACCGGAATGAACGTGAATATTAATAAATGCAAGGTGATCGCATTTAGCCGCAGTTATACGCCGACCAATCACCAGTACACCGTCGGTGCTAATGCGCTAGTCCGTGTACAGTCTATACGTGCTTTGGGAGATATCATAGATTGCAAGCTTCGTTTCAATTAACACATCTCAACTATAACTGCCAAAGCAATGCATATCAGTTTACCGACGTGTATGCGCTTAAAGCTCTGTTCTGTGCTTTGGTACGCAGTATTCTAGAATACGCTGCTCCCATCTGGGTGATTCGAATTTAGCGTGTACAGAAATTCTTCATTCGGTTTGCTCTGCGACATTTACCATGGAACGATCCTGTCTTCCTTCCTGACTATCCGGAACGGTGTCAACTAATCGATTTGGAGCTGCTCTCAGCAAGACGACAAAAGTTACAACGGCTGGTGGTCTTTGACGTTATCAAAAATAACATCGATTGCTCGAACCTTCTCGTAGAAATACCTTTGAACGTATCTCAGCGTCAGTTGCGGTATTCGGCACTCATTGCTGTTCCTGGACATAGAACGTGCTATGGCTTCAACAATCCCCTCAGTTCCTGCCTTAGCGCATTTAATGATATTTGTGACCTTTTTGATTTTATTGGCTCGAAAAATAGTTTTAAAATTAGGATTAAAAACGTAGCTTAGGTACACCTAAGTTAAACCTGTCTGTTCGAATCTATCGAAGACCATTAACAAATAAACAAATAAGCGACTAGACGCTTATTTACGGAGATAAACGCATTGACAGCAACTATGTTATGCATTATGTGTCGTAGCCAAAAAAAACTAGGTTAAGGTTATGATGATTGCTATACCAACTATTATCACACCATCACCCAACGAAATATAAATTTGAAAAAGCTCTAATATGTGAGCACACTTGCTGTAAAAGTGACACATGAGATGAACAGCAACGACACATTTACCAAAATAAAACGAGTAATGCATAACATTGTTACTGGGCAGGGTAATTGCAAATCAATAAAAATGGAAAAAATAGCAATAAAAATATGCGAAATCACCACTAAGTTATTAAACACTGTGCCAACGAAAAAATGGCAATTCGCACTAGAATGACGTTAAATAGCAATAAAAAAATGATAATTTGTTTTCAATAATTCACAAGTGACTGGTAAAACTTTAAAAAAAAGCAATGGAAACAAGTATAAATGCAATAATGAGATGATAGTTTTCCGCCATAATAATAAATTCTAGTGGTAAACATGTGACAAAAGTCTTCAAACACTTCAACTCTCTTCACAAAATTGGAATAAAAAAATCAAAATATTAAAAAATTTTGTTTGGTTTCAATTGGAAAGATTTTAAAAATTTAAAGACTTTTATCACATGTATAGCGCTAGAACTTATTATTTTGACGGAAAACTATCAGCTTATTATTGTGTTTATAATTTCCATTGCTGTTTTCGAAAGTTTTACCGGTCACTTTTGAATTATCGAAAGTGATTTATCGATTTTTTATTGCTATTTTAAATTTTTCTTTTTTCGTTGGATTGTTATTTTTTCGTTGGCACAGTGTTTAATAATTTAGTGGCAATTTTGTGAATTTCCAATGCTAAATGTTCATTAATTAGTGCCAGTATATACTTTAGTCATTTTTTTCTGTTCCCTTATGCGCACACGGCCATGAATTTAATTCTGTTTCGAGTCGTTTTTGACTATCTTTCGTTAAAATTGGAGCCACTCAATTATGAATAAATGTTACTGGGGTTGACAAGCCGACATGTCTGCTATATCGTCTTGTCAATTCCATTTACATTGTCTCATACATGAGTGGCTCCACTTCTGGCGAAAATGAGTCAAAAACGACTCAAAACTGAGAAAAGTTGATAGCCGTGTACACGGGTTGATTTCGGCGATAACTCCAGAACGGAACAACATGTCGACCTTATTCAAATCACATTTTACGTTTTAGGCCAAAAGTAATCATATGGCTGTTTTTCAAAAAAATCACAAATTTTGGTGTAAATACTCAAAATTTTGAAAACTCTATTTTTACCATTGCACGGAATGGTAACGAATATAAACAAAATCGAAGCAGTATAAAATGTTCAAATATGTGAATTTATCAACTCTATTTAGTATTTTTTTACACGGTTCCATACTAAAAGTGGAACGTATCCCCCGTGCAAAAAAAAACCTTAGTGTATTCACTTTCACCATCCGTACTTATATTCTCAGACATTCTTCTCTTTCCAGGGAGCGAATAATAGCCCTATTACTATTAGCCATAAGAGGCTAGGACTATAGTTAATGCTTGAGTCCAAAACATTTTAAAGGGTGATACGGTCAAAATTTGGTCAAGGGAAAACGCGTGTAAATCGGTGAAATCGTTTATTTAAAAAATCAAATTAAATTTCTTTTTCAAGTTCAATTAGTATAAAATTCAGGAAAAATATTCAGTTAGGCTTCCGCTTTTCCAAATCCGAATTGCCGGGCCTTACGCTTGACCCCTGCCATCAGATTTTGTACAGCCACCTTGTCCACCTTCTTCGCCGCAGAAAGCCAGTTTGCCTTGAACTGCTGCTCGTCCTTAGCAGTTTTTTTGGTCTTCTTTAGGTTCCGCTTGACAATAGCCCAGTATTTCTCAATTGGGCGGAGCTCTGGCGTGTTGGGAGGGTTCTTGTCCTTGGGAACCACCTGCACGTTGTTGGCGGCGTACCACCTCCATGGCCTTTTACCGTAATGGCAAGATGCCAACCGGCCAAAACAGTACGGAACAACCGTGTTTCTTCAGGAAAGGCAGCAGACGTTTATTCAAACACTCTTTCACGTAAATTTCTTGGTTGACAGTCCCGGAAGCTATGAAAATGCTGCTTTTCAAGCCACAGGTACAGATGGCTTGCCAAACCAGATATTTCTTTGCGAACTTTGACAGTTTCGTGTGCTTGAAAATATCTGCTACCTTTCCCCTTCCTTTGCCGTATAAAACTCCTGTCCCGGAAGCTGCTTGTAGTCGGCTTTGACGTAGGTTTCGTCGTCCATTACCACGCAGTCAAACTTCGTCAGCATCGTCGTGTACAGCCTCCGGGATCGCGCTTTGGCCGTCGTATTTTGTTTATCATCGCGATTTGGAGTCACTACCTTCTTGTAAGTCGATAGTCCGGCTCGTTTTTTGGCTCGATGCACGGTTGTAGACGATACACCCAGCTTATTTGCGGCATCTCGGAGAGATAGGTTAGGGTTTCGCTTGAAACTACCGGCAACTCTCTTTGTCGTCTCAGCGGCTTCCGGTTTTCGATTTCCCCCGATCCAGACTTCCTGGCTGTCGACAAACGTTCCTCAAACACTTTAATTACATTTGTAACGGTTGATTTGGCAACTTTTAGCGATTTTGCCAACTTTGCGTGCGAGTAGCTCGGATTTCGCGATGCGCGAGCAAAATTTTGATACGCTGCTCTTCTTGCTTGGACGGCATTTTGACAACTGAAGAGTGAATTCCAAAATCAAAATAGGAGCAACATTCTACACACACACACCTTCAAAATGAGGGGTGTTCGAGAAATGAAGCATCACTCAACCCTCTTAGACTATATGCTCTGAACAGTGGCGCAACCAGGAGGGGGTTTTGGGGGTTAAACCCCCTCCCCAGAGCCAGAAAAAAAATGAAGGCTAACTATGCCACTATATATAATAAAAAAAAATTAAAATCTTATTAGCAAAACTTGCAACACTGCTAAATATAATTGGGTAAGCTCTCTTTTACTCTTTTCCCGATCTCTTTAAAAAAAATCGATTCATATTCACACACAGGCAGGACAAACCTTATTTCTACAGCAACACAACCAAGCATTATTTCATACAGTCCGTTTTGAGCGGTTCTTCGTTCACCATTCATTGCTCCACAAAACTATATTATTAGCATTCATAACGTCCAAACGTGCTGCAGGTATGCTGTGGAGAAACATAACAGAACTGAAGAGCGAAGAGAGTAGTGAGACTCTCACTAGTGAGAGGGTGGTAAAAATATTAATTATAGAGACATATGTTTTTTTTTTGAGTTAGTGGATCTCTCAATGAACTACCGACCGTTTTTGTATGAGTGAGGCTTTGTATCGATGCTGTCCTCCATTCAGTTTTGGCATGTTGCACAATTGTCAAGTTACTTGGTGCCGATCAAGTTGACACTGTGATTATAACTTTCTCTACGGCAAAAACAAAGGCATCGGAAACAGGTGAGATTAATTTTAGCTGATGGTGGCTGTTTAATTTAGCTTTGGTGCGTCTTAGATAAAACCGACAACGATGCAGCATCGATCACAGTGGCAGCAGAATAAAAACCTGCAGAAAGTCCCTTGAAAAAGTTTCGGTATTCGGAATGTGGTGGTATCACCGAACCGTCGACATCGGGTGGAATGGTTAGTGATGATTTTGGATTTTTCGTGGGAAAACAGGTAAATATTTTATTTGCATTATCCTTTTTGTCCAACTAAAACATACTGCTTTTTAATTTTAATTGCAGATCAGTGATTCACAAAAATTCAAATTACTAACCAATCCCTGGAAACCGGATATAACTTTCAAATTCCCTCCGTCAGGTCCACGAAATTTGAAATTCAATCTCCGATGGCTTGGAGAATGGAACTGACTTGCATACTCTCCCTCTCAAGATGGGGCGTACTGCTAATTTTGCGCTTTTTTTGCAACATCAATCGGTCAGCAAGGTACTTAAAGTGGGAAACTTGTTAAGCAAGCTTATAGACAGTGGATTAATGCCAAGGAAGATTTCCGCCACCACGAGAGTGCAAAATACCATTCTTTTTGTGTAAAAAATGCAGGGTTGTTTGTGGCTACGTTTTTGAGTCGATCGTTAGTATTGATAAGGCTCTCGATGATGGAAGGCGAGGAGGCGAAGAGGAGAAGAATAGAGAGGCTTTTCAACCGATTATACGCACGGCTATGTTCCTTGCACGGCGTGGACTAGCTTTCAGGGGTCATCGGGCTACTGGCACGTTTCAGTTAAATGAAGGTTTGACAAAGGAAGAGGGTAACTTTAGGTCTCTTCTGAAGTTTCGAGTTAAGTCTGGAGATAACGTTTTGCGAAGTCATTTGGAGAATTCTGCCAAAAATGCGAAGTTTATCAGCTGGAAATCGCAGAATGATATAATCCAGGCGTTCAATAGCATCATTTTGCGAAAACTTTTTGTTCGTGTCAACAGGTCTAAATATTTTACCGTTTTGTGCGACGAAACCACTGACATATCGAATGTGTGTCAACTTTCATTGTGTGTAAGGTTTGTCGAGAATAATAATGTTTGTGAAGAGTTCCTGCAGTTTATTCCAGTCACTGACACTACAGGGAAAGGTTTACCCGATGTAATTTGTCAAGCATTGATTGATGTTGGACTTAACACGAAGTACCTCGTTGGTCAGGGATACAACGGTGCACGAGCTATGAGTGGGAAAGTAAAAGGCGTCCAAGCTTTTGTGCGAGAGCTTTACCCGAAGGCGCTGTATGTCCATTGTTGCTCTCACGTTTTAAATCTTTCAATCTCCGAGGGTTGTTCAGTTCCTGCAATCCGAAACTGCATGGGAGTGATCGAGAGCGTTTACAATTTTTTTAATTCACCAAAAAGAGCAAACGTTTTAAAAATAGAAACTGACAATATTGAGAAAAGTGATCCGATGGCAGAGAAGTTGAAAAGAATGTGTCCTACACGCTGGGTTCAACGTCATGACTCGGTAAAAACGTTCAAAGACCTCTTGCATCCAGTTTTTGCTGCTCTGGAAATAATTAAGACATGGACGGACAAGAAAGCTTCGACGGATGCTTCAGTAGTTCAGGCGTCCATTGAAAAACCTGAATTTTTGGTCAGCCTTTGTGTAACACACCATATTTTTTCGATAACTCGTCCGCTGAGTGTTTATTTGCAAAAAGAAAACCTTGATTTGGCAGAAGCAATGAACGCAGCAAGGGTAACCAAAAAGGCTCTGGGTGAAATGCAAGAAGATACAGAAAATGCTTTCCGTAAAATCTTTTCTGAACGAGTGCACTCTGTGAATCTCTTGATGTGTCCCTTACAAAACCCAGAAGAGCTGGACGTCAGAAAGAGAACAAAAAATTGGAGACTCCGGAAGAGTTCTATAAAAACGAAATCTTCTTACCTTTCCTGGAAAATACCTTGCAAGCTTTGGAGGAGAAGTTTGTCATGCAGACATGTTGGCACCTTTTTAGCAGCTACTGGATGCAGCATCTAATCCATCGAAAATCTCCGGATCTGTTCAGCATTTAGTCGAATTTTACGACCTTTAGAGCACAGGAATTCTTGGAGAAGTAATTCTTTGGTTTTTGGTACTCACGAAAAAAAAACACGGAATACTGCTGAAGCCCTAAATGTATGCAACGTTGATTT
Organism: Aedes japonicus; assembly: GCA_034211315.2. NCBI lineage: Eukaryota > Metazoa > Arthropoda > Insecta > Diptera > Culicidae > Aedes > Aedes japonicus. The sequence continues at coordinate 31,972 of JASCZW010008755.1, read as the reverse complement.
GCTTCCAACCATACATACACAGCTAACAATAATGGCGACACTCCCTGTTACGACTTGCTGTGCTGAAAGATCATTTTCGTCTTTGAAGAATTTGAAGACATATTTGAGATTGAGTTTTGATCTGTACACCAAAGAGGACTTCTGTTTAACTATTCTCTCCGATTATCCATTTCCTTTTTCTTTTGATATCCACTGAACGCTACGTGGGTTTCCCGTGTCTTTTTAAGGTAGATACCAAATCCTCCCTATCTCTGTGGACGTGGCCTGCTGAGCGATCGAGGAGTATCTTCATGGAGATTATTGCGAAATCATATGTCTTCAACGAATTATTCCTAATCGTAGCTCCATCTTCAAGGTGTGCAAACGTCAGTGCTAATGCTAATTCTTATTTTATAACATCACAATGATCTACCAGTAAATAGGACCAAACGTGGTTTTTATCCAAAGAGATTTGATCGGTAGGCTAACATAACATTCATTGACACTAGTTGATAACATAAACCCTGTTTTAATCCTAACGTGAATTTTCTTGCCATTTACCAACATACCTACAGCTACGAAACAATTCTAGACAAAATCGTCAAATGGTCTAAAGTAACAATTGTAAACAATGACTTTAACAGGAAATTTCCTGAAAATACCAGGTTGCTAACATCTATATCAATTACCGACGGGAAGGTAATAACTGTATCTGCTTCTGGTGCTATTTTGCGCTTGAAGTCTGTTTACAAATGTTAATTTCGACCTTCTGACTATTTTGTCTAGAATTATCCATTCCATCCATAATATTGATATGAAAAATTTGTAAAATATCACGCCCTTCAAGGATAATATCACTCTAGTGGGCGTGCCTTCTACCAATCACACTTAATCGTATCTCTTCCAATCAATTGAACTCATCTTCTATAAGCGACAATTTGTTTTACGATTCACCTTAATCGCGTTCCAAATCAATCTTCTTTAATGGAAGACAGTGAAGAAGTTGTCTGAATTGAGCCTTATGGCCCTTCTTGGAAAATTGCCAACGCATTTAAACAAAGACTGGATTTTGACTAATCAGTCTATTGTGGGATCCTATAAATCGCACAATTACGACCGATTAGTGCCGGACAATCAATTTATCTGAGACGATGCACCTTCTGTGATAAGCGTGATTGTTTTCCATCAGTTGGATCCAGATATACCTATGTGTTGACAATAAATCTCACAAGTGAGCTGGAACGTAATTAATTACCAATTTCGTTATCGTTGGCACAATGTCAGATAACATCAGTCTAGGATGACGGAATCCGCCTTACCCGCAATCATGCCTTGCTAGCAATCACACTTCACCGAGTTATCAATCAAACTTGAGAGTTGCCCACTGTTAGACCGGATTTTATCGATTCCGCTGGGATATTTAGGAAGGATGAAGTATCAATTTCGCATCATCTCACGAGTGTCGTGTTTCACTGTAAGGAATCATCGCTTAAAAGCATTTCTCATTCCACCCCTGCGCCACAAAGAGCGGTCCGGCCGAGTTGGATGCAAAATCCAGCTGGTAGGGAATCAATCTTCTCAAATCTCTTACCGTTGATTGGATTCAATTAAATGGCCACTTACCTTTTTCGGCGATTTTGATGCCATACCTTGGTAACCTGGATGTTGGTTGAGCATGGCTCTCATATTTCTATGAGCTGAAAGCTCAAGTATTATCGAGAGGAAAGCTTTCAACATCGTTTCTTTTTTTTCGTTTGCTTCAAGTCAAGTACTTAATTGATACATCTAGTGCATAATGGTGTTTGAAAACATGTTCGCATGAAAGACTAAGATTTTTGCTCATTGAGCAACGTGCAAACTGATATTGGACTGAATTCTGAAGCCTCAATTGTCTGGTAATGCAATAGTAAGTGCGATTTTAGGTGAAATCTTCACATTAATCAACTCAATGACTATTGAATGTTGATCTTGATTTTGTGTGCACAGCCGAAATGAACCTTAAAGTTGCTCGAGTAAAGTCTTATATGAAAATAAAATCAATTTGAAAACAAATGTTGATGTAAACCGAAAAAATATATTATAATTTAAATGATATTTTTACAATCAAATTCAACTGTTTAACCGATTAAGCATTTATATTTCTGCACTCCTACATTCACTTTACTAAGTGTGAATTAACAATATGTGACTTCATAATGCATGATCAGCAATGCATTATTAAAAAAACTGCAGGTGAAAACATGAAAGCATTGAAAGCAGTTTTGAGGTGTTACCAACAGCCAACATGAAACCAACGATTTACATTTAGCTTATAACATACTTCATGGGAGGCCAATTTGGTCCCCACTACGTAAGCCAACGTTTTTTCGACCCGTAACGCTGGTAGATCACCTTTTCGTGGTGCGTTACGGGGTATCAGATCTACCACCGAACCCTAGTCCGAATTAATTCAAACTAGGGAACATGTTTGTTTTTTTGTAGTCAAAGGAACATATCTTAGTCCTTATTACATTTTATGTCTTATTAAAAGTGACAATACTCGTTTTGTGCCCCGATTGTGCGAGGATGAGCTTGGAATAAGTAAAACATGGTAAGTCTTCATTTATGTGAATTCTCATTGTCTATTTTATGTTCTATAGTTTGAATTGGTTATGACTAGGGTTCTGAAGCATGGTCAGTATCGGAGTCATGGTTTGTTTTTTTAGCAATGAATCTGATTTTGACTGATAAAGGGGCGCGCCTTTGAAGAGTGCTCTCACTTCTCAAAGGGTATAAATAGCGGAAACTTTCAATAAAATTCGATTCATTGCCAACAAAACAAACAATGACAACTGTAACAACACCGAATACTTCATCATTTCTCAATAGTGATGGAGTAACTCGACATGCACTAAACAAAGGATACGGAATATACTACAATAGAACAAAGTACTGGTCGCAGTGGTTTATGTCCCGAACAGAGGAAAAAAAAGCCAACGTTTGAATTAAAAAAAAGACAAAAATGGCCAATTTATCATGAGTTTACCTTCACCCGCACTGACAAAATTACCCATACAGCATCAATCATAGTAACCCTTGAGTCAGTAAACAAAATTTGACAGCTGTATCTGTCGAACCCTTACCGTGATGGCAAAAACCGTGGAGCAACTCTGTTCAGAAGCGTGCGCGTTTAAAGAACGGCATCCCGCCTCGTTGAAAACGGACATCGTTCCTGCATCTAAAACATCTTGGCACTATTAGACAACAATCAGAGCATCGAAAGAAAGCCCGGTTCCGGACCACCGTCGACCCTGAGCGACAAGAAGCTCCAAAGGATGCTGAAGAGGAAGATCGAGGGAAAAGTGGCAACATCGCTGCGGGCGCTTGGCCGGGAGGTTTCAACCGGCCAAACGGTGAAAAAGTACCTGGCGAACATGAACATACATCTTAGGAAGCGGAAGTCACGTCCACTGGCTTCGGAGCTGCAGGCAATGACGCAGCGGTAGTGGCTGAATAAGATGGCCAACTCGATTTTCCCGGTGAATCGCGACGTAATGGTGGTGATGGACGACGAGACCTGAATGGCAACGACTGCCAGGGTACTTCGTATTGTACTTCCTCCACGAAGGAAGTGTGCTCCGAGGTGAAATTCATTTCATACACCAATTCCCCAAGAAGGTGCTGCTGTGTCTGACAATCAGCGAGAAGGGGATGTCAAAGCCACTCTTCTTTTGCTCTGGACTGGCCGTGAACGGTGAAATTAATAGTACGGAGTGCCTGCCGAAAGTAGCGTCGTTCATCAAGAAATACCATAAGGGTAAAGACGCGGTGTTCTGGCCGGATCTGGCATCAGCCTACTACTCGAACTGATCGTTGGAAGAGATGGAGCGGCTTAATATCGATGTGATACCCAAGTCGGCAAACCCGCCCAACCTTCCCCAGCTACGTCTTATCGAGAATTTCTAGGCCAACCCGAAGCGTAGGGTCTACTCAAACAATTTTGTCACGAAAACTGAAGAGGAATTGATAAATAAAACGAAGAAAGAACTCTAAAAGCAATTATCTGCCTAAGCTATTTTTATCACCATCCGAAAAAAAAGTTTATTTTTTCAATGCAAACGTTAGGACGACGTATTAATCCTCATGAAAGTTGGAAATCACCCAGTGTTTGACCCTTCAATGTCCTTCAATAGACACTTCGGTATCGATTTGAACACCAGCATCAATTGAAACAGGCGGCATTTTCAAACGGTTTTTGGAACTTAACCAATTCACTATGGACATTTGTGGAAGACAAAACCTCCTGAACCGGGTGCATAATGGTGCTATATTGGACCTGTTCGCAAACCAATTGCCGTTGCTGGCTGGGATGCGGTATGCGTCGGATATTATGACAATATCCGATACCAACTCGTGAACTGTCTGACAACTGCAATGTTGGGCGCCTCACAATGGTTCAGGTTGAACTGGGTACCTACACTACGCTTGGATTTTTGGTATACCCATAGCGGCCAGGCCCTTGCCCCCCTATGACGTGTTTATCATCTGGTTTCCATGCGCCCGTCAAGTATTTGGGGGGCCCTTTGCAGTCCAGTGCCTTGTGGCTTGTACTGACACACATTCTGCAGATGCTACTTTGACCTTGACCTTTGCATTTGCAGGACATGTACCCGCTGGCTTCTGAAGCATGCCTTCTGTGACTAGTGCAGGATAAGTGGGCGTATCAACCATCCCGCTGTCCCCTTTTACACTTTTAATGCCGTGTCGGCTGCTGCCATTCTCATTGTTGCCACCTGGGTCACCTGTGGATCCTTCAGCAGCCGTATAGCTGCGGTGGCGACCTCTACCTTGTACCGTTCCTTTAGTGCAGTGGAGATCTCGTCTGCCTCGGTGATCTAGGTCATCTAGGTTTTTACACTGGATCGTCACCTGTAAGACGAGGGCGCGTTCTTCAACACCCTTAGCTTAGGCATGTTTTATCAGGTCGCTGGTGCTTCAGCTCCGTGGTCCTTTTAAGCTCCATGATCATTTTAACAATGCGGGTACGGCGAATAGTCGACACATCAGCGACTAAGCCTGCCAATTTGGCATCCCCGCGTATCGCTTTCAAGACCTCTGAGTACTTCGATACCTCGGTATAGACGATGTGGGCCTCACCGCGGTTCAGTTTGAGGGCCACCTGTCGCTTGTCACTTGTCACAGATACGATTACTGTGGAACTGCCATAGTCTGGTCCTTAACTAAATTCGTTTAAATTTTTAGTTCACAATTTCGATTGTGCTATATTTGACTTTTATGAAACATGGTTTCCAACAGAAAATGAACTCAATTTCCACGATTTTCAAATCATCGCCTGGATAGAGACGATTCGTATGGAGTAGTGCTTTAAGGGAACAAAAAGTGCTACCCTTTCTATACAATTTCAATTTCAGCTCTGACGCCTGAAGCGTCGAAATCGTCGCTTGTCAAGTATTTAGGACAACAAAGTGAGACATCAGCAAAAGTCGTAAAAAATTATTTGATCAATTAGATTGAATAAACCACTTAGTGACTAGAAAAGTTACTAATATTATCAAAATGGCAAACCTATTCGTCGACTATCAAAACGGCAATTTCCGTCTATGTCTACACAAGAACGAAAAAAGGGAATATATGGTTGCATGTTCAGAGTGCGGTAGATGGAAATATTCCTATGCGTTAAGTGTCTCGAAGTTCGTAAGGAGTTTAGTCGCTTAAACCAGTTGGTACACAAATACAAGCGATCTCACGGAAACCTTAATGGAGAAAATTCTTACCGGACAACAAGTACATTTCTGCCAACTGCTGTTTTGTTGCAATTGTAGACAAACTTGCGCATCCATTATGAGCCACAAAGCATAGACAATGTTTGACTGGCAATAGACAAAAGAACGAATTTTAAATTTTAAATTATTTTACAATACGTGATGATCTGAAAGATTACAAATTAATCATACAAAAGACAGTACATCCCAAATATCGATAAACTGAAACCAATTTATATGCGACTTCTAGGCACACGATCCACTGTAGCAGGTGGAAAAATTACTTGATGTGATGTTTCCACAATGGAACTGACTCTTAGCTTCGGGTCTAGACCAGAGGACTGAAGAAAGCATTAGTTCTTGAAGCCTGTCACTTTTGGTGTGGCACTAGTGACGATTTGAACATTTAAGCTCTGATCACAGTGGATTATATACCTTTATAATATGGGTTCTACCAAACTACTAGTATCAGTAATTTAGATAAAACATTGTACTACCTGGCTGATAAAAAATAAAAAAAATACTACCGTTGTGATAACCACTCCACTAAGTACAACACGGAAGATGTATCTCTCGAATCAAATTAACGACAAAACATGATAACTTCCGCCGCGCATATTGTGTTTGCTGCATATAGCCTGCAAGAAAACCGAGCTGTCAAATTAGCACCACACGCAGCACCAAGTTTTTGGCTTTACGATTATTGTTCGTGGATGACAGCCGCTTCAGTCCTGTGGTCTAGACTAAGACTCCCTACTATGCGCTTCTGCTCGACAAGCCGGCCAGTTCAGTGCAAGGGGGATCCATTGGCTTTTGTGTCTTCAATAAAAACTCTAGCGCCTTCCACAAACTTCAGGAATCTTGTTCTGTTTATGTTGCTGACCTGACAGCAATCACTTTTGCACTGGGGATGGTTTCCAACATACCCGCAGATCATTACTTCATCTTCTCGGATAGCCTCAGTTTGTTTAAGGCTCTTCGGTCGAAAGAAACCTTGTAGACTCTAATATTATTTCCTTTCAAAACAAAGGGTACAGATGAGTCTGGTCGAACGATAATATTTGATCACCTTTGTATGGGTGATTCTCAATCGTAGGAAATTAGAGAGAGCAATCTTGTATGAACGACAAATTTCACATAATGAATTCTAAAAAGAGGTAAAATACTCTCCAGTGTTCCAATGGGTTTGACAACTCAAAAGTATTCTTTTGAGTTGTCAAACCCATTGGAACACTTGAAATCCATTACGACTATTAGGAGAGAACAGTACAATATGCATTGGTGAGGTAGAATGACCCACTCAATAAATACGCTCAAATCTTCAAAACTATAGCTCTAATGTAGTTGTTACATAAAACAGCATTACTCATAATTTTGCAGCACAAAAAGATACTAAATACACCAAAATATAATCAAAACTGAAGATATTGGCATGACTATTCCTCGCATGTAAATAACAGTGTTACTAAAATATGCTTTTACCACGCGTTAATATCCATGGCTCATAATAAATTCACTTTACATGTATCGCACACGACAAAACTTCAAGGTAGTATCAAATCTTCACTATAATTCCACGTATTTTCAGAATATTTAGACAAAACTATGCAAAACTAAGCCTAGGGCAGAACGCACCATGGCGTTATAAATGTCTACACGCTTAGAAAAAAGTACCCAGTGGAAGGGTTAAGTATATGAAACCAAAGTTGGGTATAATCACATTAACGTACCGTTAGGTACACTGAAAATTTATTTGCGTAAAATTGGTATCACTCGTTTCGTAAACATGGATTTTGTACATAAAACAAACGTCTCGTATATTGTATGAACCATTCATGTTGCTTTTTAGCTGGTGAAATACTATCAAAAAGGTACGAAAAGGTGTAATTTTGAATAATTCACGAATAGAATTTCGTGAAACCCTCATAAAAGATAACTAGAAATTAGAAGAAAAATTAGTATCTTCCATTTAATTCCAACTACCTTTGCTTATCTTCGACAGATACGCGTATTTCGTCTACAATGTGCAGACTTCTTCAGTGTCTCGTACTAATAACTCGACTTAAAGAAAACCTTCGTCACCTGCCGTATATATACTATTTTCTAAATACAAAACGTTTACCTATCATTATGTTGTTTATACCTATCTTATTGTTATTTTGTTTATATCTATCCTAAGTCAAAAACAAGTGTACTTAATATCTACCTCACATTAAGTTCACTCATGAAATAAAAAAGGATGGAAAACTTGCATTTCTCGACCTTCTAGTAGTGAGAGAATCATTGTCACCATCTCCTTTAGAGTTTGAAATCTTCAGAAAACCCACAAACATCCAAAGAGTCATCCCATACACTTCAAACCACTCTTTTCAGCACAAAATGGCCACTTTCCACCACATGATCCACCGGATGTTGATCCTTCCTCTCAATAAAACTGGAAAAGCCAAAGAATTAGCATATATCTTCGAAACTGCCAGACTCAATGGGTACGAAAAGAGGACAATTCAAGCGATCATCAACAAAAAGGAAAAAAATCTTCATAGGAAATCACTAACAACCCTCTCAGACTCACCTGAACCCCTAAAACGTGTATCCGTCCCCTTCGATAAAGACATTACACAAAAGCTTAAACCACGACTTAGGGAATTTGGCTTAGACTTAGTTTTTTCTAGTAGGCACAACCAATTAGCATCGATGTTAGGCTCCACCAAAGATTCAGTAGACACCTTAGGCAGAGCAGGGGTATACAGAATCAAGTGTAAACACTGCAGCAAAATATATGTAGGTCAAACAAAGAGAACCTTGGCAACAAGGTTCAAGGAGCATCTAGCGGAGTTGACTAAGGCTGTCAAACAGAACGAGAAAGGAATTTTACATAACTTCAAATCAACAGTCGCAGAACACATCTTCACGGAAAATCACGACATAACGACGAATGACATCACAATATTACGGACTACATCTACACCCTGGAAATTAGACGTCGCAGAAAGCTTAGAAATAAACAAACAACAGAACACAAATCTACTAAACAAAGACCAAGGCAACGGTTACACATGACTCTTCAACTTAATACCCAAACGACATCAAACCCGACGAAGCGGAGCACCCGCTGCTACACAATAAGTAGGTTAGGTATAGATGAAAAAAAAAAGTGAAGTAGATATTAAGGACACTTGTTTTTGACTCAGGATAGATATAAACAAAATAACACTAAGATAGGTATAAACAACATAATGATAGGTAAACGTTTTGTATTTAGAAAATAGTATATATACGGCAGGTGACGAAGGTTTTCTTTAAGTCGAGTTATTAGTACGAGACACTGAAGAAGTCTGCACATTGTAGACGAAATACGCGTATCTGTCGAAGATAAGCAAAGGTAGTTGGAATTAAATGGAAGATACTAATTTTTCTTCTAATTTCTAGTTACAGGTATTCCACTAAACTGCTCAAACCCTCTAGGATTCCTCATAAAAGATGATGTTGCTGCTGGGATGGCTGGAAATAATTAATTTATCCCAAAATAAAAGTTAAGGCTGTGTCGAGAGTTACAACTTCATACAGATTAAGCAGGTATCTTCTCACGAGACACTATGGCCTTGTGAGATCAACCATCGATTCAGTATCAGCGCTTACCAATAAATACAGGATTGAATCCCATGACCATGACATCCCATGAAATACTAAAAGACGCTGGACAACTCCATGTGGTTGCGCTTTTTTTTTCAATTACATTTCGAATCGATATAGTGGATCTGTCTGTCATTCGTGCAACCACCAGAGAGAACTTTCTTTTTTACGCGTAACAAATTATTCGTAGCTCTTTTTATTGTTTGCGTACAATGCACGAATGTTCTTTCGGTGTCAACACAAGCTTCATCTATTTGACTGTTGCGCATGAGCCATTCTTTACGAAGGTAGCTTCATAAATAGCACAAATCAGTTTCGTTGCAGAAAACAACAAAAAGATGTGTTAGTTCTACCTTCGATTTCGTAATACACACTTAAATTAATTTTCAGTGTATAAATAACTTACTTCTGGTAAATTTCACCCAAAAATAAGTAATTCAATCCCAATGGGAGGTAAACATAATTTAACCCGATATTGACATCCCACACTTAACTGCTCCGTTGGGTACTTTTTTCTAAGCGTGTACATAATGAGGAGTTGGCAACACATCGCAACGTTTTGCTGTCTTTATTCTTTATTACCCATTGGCTGCTTGATTACCAAACAGAGCTAAACGGATGTGTTGCAACCTTCTCCCTTTACAAATCTAATGTGTAACTTTTTATAGCCGTGTTTTTACCTTTTACAAGCGATGCTATCCCAATAATGTGGTGCATATTGAGCATTGCAACATGCGTTCTACCCTGGTGGTGTCTTGGGATCAAATTGAAAAAGGTTAAAAAAATCATAAAAAATTATCATTTTGAATTTAATTCACATTTGATCTACAACGAAGACATCTTAATGCACCATACTCGATGACTTCTTCCTAAATTCCAGTTTCCATTCCCTAGTAATTAACGGTTTTGCTTAAACGGTGCGTTATGTACAATCCTCCCCTACATACCACCATTCCTATTGTTTCATCGAAAGCGTGGTTGAAAGATCTGCACGTAAACCCTCATTGCATACGTGTGATGATTACACTGAAAATTTATTTTCGAAAACTAGCTTACCCTTCTCTCCTAAACATGGATTTCGTACATAGAACAAATATCTCGTAAATTGTATGAATCATTCATATTGCTTGACATCTAATAAAATGCATACAACTTATTTTACAACTCATTCGCACAATTCACAGAATGAGAAATAGAAAATAGAAATTAAAGCATAAATAGTTGAGAGTTAGGACCTTTTGCTCATTAATCAAGTAACTTCTCGTGAGCCAACATGGTTTAGTGAGATCTACCACGGACTCAATAACAGCTCTTCCTAAAAATTCAGGTTTGAACCCCATGTCAGAATCATTAAAAAGTTATCTACCAACAAGTTATCTACCAACAAACGGCATTGATTATGACAAGAAATTTGGAGAGAAGATTGTGTATCTTGAACAAAGGTTATAAGTTCCTTGCGAAGATCATGGAAATCGTAAATTATAACCTCAATTAGAGAACTTTTTCCTCTTTGCTTCGATCCTTTATTTTTAGCATGAAATGTTATTGAGTCCGTGGTTGGTCTCACTAAACCATGTTGACTCGTGAAAACTAACTTGATTATTGTGTATGAGGTTATAACTCTCGACAACGCTTTCGTTTCTATTTTGGGATAAATTAATGATTCCCGCCATCCCAGGAGGAACACCAACATTCATGAGTACGATCGAAGAGAAGCCGCGATTGGCTAGTCTTCACGAAATTCATTTTGTACATTGTACAAAAAAGGTGTAATGATAGAATTTCGTTAGATGACAAACAATATGAATGTTTCATACAATTTACGAGACATTTGTTCTAAGTACAAAATCCATGTTTACGAAACGAGTGAAAGCTAATTTACGAAAATAAATTATCAGTGAAGGAAATGCCCCATTCTATCCCGATAAGATGCCATAGTTGCAGTTTTTTTTTTTTTCTAATTTGCTCCCTAAATCGATTTACAAGCAGATAACCAAAGAAACTGAAAGGTCGAAAATGAATTTTCCAATCCAATATCCAAGCCAGGCTCGTAGAGGAATAATGATACACAATTAAACCCTTAGGTCCTCCCTTAGCTCAGTTGGTAAAGGCGCGGCTACAAAGCAACACCATGCTGGAGGTGGCTGGGTTCGATTCCCGGTCTGGTCTAGGAATTTTTCGTTAAAGACCCGTGGGCATAGGGTATGATAGTACTTGCCACACAATCATACTAAAGCAAAATGGTACCTGGCATCGAAAGGTCGTAATTAATAACTGCGGAAGTGCATTTAGGATACTAAGTTTAGAGCAAGCAATTAGCTTGAATCGCTAAGAAAGAAGGAGAATTAAACATTTCAAATAGAATTTAGCCCTGAGCAGATTTGTTTAAATTTGTTGTAGCGTCAGGTGGTAGCATAACTTTCTTCGGCAAATAGAAAATAGATGCGCGTGGCACAAGAGGACGATACGGACTGCTTCAATTAATCTTAAAGTACGCAGGGAAAGGTGAACACAATCGAGAGTCCACCGGAAAATTTAATTCCGTGTTAAAAACTGTTTGGGAAAGAGAACTAATATGCGAGCTGTACTTAAAGCACCAACAGCCATCTCAAATACCCTACTGACATATTAAAAATTCCTGTTGAGACATAAAAACCCATCTCAGCCCAATTCTGATTGGCTAGTATATTCTCCCTTTCCGCTTCATCTCCAACATGCCGTTGCCGCTTGGAATGGAGGGCATCGGCTCGAATATCGGTTAATTTTTCATTATGATTTATGATGAATCACCCAGCTGTATTAAGACGGACTTTGGGCACGGAGGAATCTCCTTTCTTCTTCTTCATCGAGTAAAGCCGTAATTCGCCCGCTTGACTTGACTGGACCCATCGATCCATGATGGCAGAAAAGTGAAAGCTTGTGCCTGTTGAAGGAATTCTATCACCATCGGTTCATTTCGCTGTGTGCGGAATTATTAAGCTGTCATGGAATGATGGAAGCTTTTATAAATCACAAGCCAGTGCCCGCCTGATTTTTTACTTAAGACGATCGGATTGATTTGAGATTATTATTCTCCCACTTGTCTCTTGCTCCTCTGTTAACGTAGGCCTTCTGTTTTAACAACAACAATGAAAAGAAGCTTCCAAAAAATGATGGAAATGCCTACGGTGAGAAACTTTTGCAAAATGTTTCTTTACTCCCCCATGCAGTAAAAATGTTGGCGCGGTTTAAATTTTCTTGTTGATGGCAATTTATTGCAAATCGGCGTTTAACAATCCCTTTCGCTTGTTTTGTACTGATCGCCGTGAATAGTGAATAATAATATAATATGCCTAGTAAATACAATAATTACTGGACTTTGCCAGACCGAAGAGAATCTCTCAACGTTAGTGCATGGCTGTTCGATGCGAAGTAAATTGTTTCCAGTTAAATTTGGGGAACTAGGTTTAAAAACCACCTCCATATTTTGTAGCTCAACAATTCATATGGTTAATAGATAGTGTTTTGATATATGATATGCGGAGGTAATTTGAGTGAGCCATTAAATGTAATTGATGAAATAATAATTCACAAAAAGAGCCTACACAGCCTGGAACCAAAGTTAACATGATGCAAACAGCTACACGACTCTTGCGATTCACGGGAGACACACATAGCGCTTCCTGGTGAGCAAACATCCAACTACTACATTGTTAATATGATGCGTGTGAAATTTCAATCTCAACGTCAAACTTTAATGACAGTTACACGTTTTTCTTACCTTATAAACCAGTGACACAATATTTCCGTAACAAAAAAATCTACGATCTTTTTCAAAAACGCTTCTCTACTTTGATCGATTTTCTTCAGAGACTTTTTTTGTCAATATTTCAGCTACGAACACATTTTTTTTTGTTTTTCAATATCTTAAAGTTAAACGGATTTTGTTATCAAACTTGGTGGCCTATTTAAAAGGAAACATGTTTGAATAGCATTTAAAAGAGAAAGTCGATTAACCGTTGTGTGTCCAACAAAAAAAAAACAACTTGAAAAGGTCGACAGGTAACGTTTTTACCTAGAGAACCTAAATGTACAGAACTGTGGAATAAATTCTGGATAAAGCCATGATTAGATATCCTAGGGGCACTCGTAAATGAAAATAAACACCAGTTTTATAAATTGCATTGAACTTTGCCATACATGTTCACACCAATGGAAATACTTATTCTTTCAAAACTGAATGCTGTACAGCAACGAAAACAAAGCCAATATAACACGCTACATGCTGTTCATTCACGACTAAAGCGTCTGGCCCTTGTGCACTGCTATAGTTCGGAGCTATTTTGCTGGTGTACATTAGGGTGTCCCTAAAAAATCAGTTTTTTTATTCTAACTTTTTAGTTTCAATTCTTAGGAAAAAAATAATCTTGGGGCAAAGTGTAGAGAAAAATATGATACAAGTTTTTGTCCAACTAAGTGTATAAGTATATTTTATTGTTCAAAAGTTAGGGGTAATTTTAACGAAAAAAATGTCCAATTTTAAGCAGTCCCCGCTTGTGTGCCCCAGAAGTACCCGGGCTCATTTATATATCATTATGTTCCGTAATACCCATCAAAACAAGAATTTGATGAATTTTTGGCCAATTCTCGCCCAAACAATCATAAGGGCGAAAAGAAAAAACGCATTTTTTTAGCTAAAATTACTCGTAACTTTTGAATCACAAGCAGTATTAAAACACTTTGTTCAGCAAAAATGTGCGTTATAACGGTTTATATATTTTGATTCAAGATCACTTAATCCTAAAATGAGAAACAAAAAAGTTATAATGAAAAAACTCGTTTTTAAGAGACACCCTGATATAGAGCAGAAAAATAGCTCTATCATGGTCGAATGAAGAGATAGAAAAATGGTGTCTGAAACAATTCTATTTCCTACAAACTTGCTTTTGACATTACCCTTCTATTGTGTTTCGTTCAAAAGTTAGCGACAGCGCTGCCCTAGCGGTAAAGTTTGGAACTACCAAATTATCACCACAAGATGGACAACTTGTTCAGATACAACATTGTAGAAGACACCATGATTCGGAAACGTAACCCTTAGGAGTTATTAATTTCGCCCTGAAAAAAGGCTTTTCCGATCTCTGTGCCGTGGCGATGTACATGGATTCCCAGGCATTCAGGTGGAAAACTTTTCTCACGCACTTTTTGAGTTTCGCATGATCCCAATCTATTCTATGATCTGATCCGGTAGAGTGTGCTGCTACGCTTGACTCATTGGGCCTCTCGTTATCAACGGCGTTTCTATGTTCCCTCAAGCGGACTTTAAATTTTCGGCGGGTTTGACCAGTGTACATCGCCGGGCAATTTTTACACGCGATTTCATAAATACCCGACATTTCGTCCTTCGGAACCTTATCTTTGAGGGCACATAGAATGTCTTTCAGCGTGTTGTTGCTTTTGTAGACCGCCTGAAAACCATGATCCTTCACAATTCTCTGAATGGCGTTAGTAACCTTAGGGTAGAACGGTAAACTAATCTTTTGGTTCTCAGATTTTTCTGGCTGAAGTGTAGTCGCGTCTTGTCGATGTTTTTTTGCGTTCGTGTTTTCGGATGATTTTGTTGACAAATTCTCTATCATACCCATTCAGTTTAGCGGCCTCGTGGATTTTCGCCCTTTCAGCTTCGAACTCTTTCTTCTCCATTGGTATGCTAAAGAGCTGGTGTGCCATTTATTGAAGATCTCGTTTCCGTTGAGTGTAATGCTGATCTTACGTTAACACAAAAATCATAAATATGAGTGAATACGTCAACCATCTAGAAATGTTCTTCCTTGTCAACGACATGCCGGACAACACAAAAGTTCCCGTGGTGGTTGCAGTCGCTGGTCCCAGCCTGTACACAATCGCTGCCAGATTGTGTGCCCCGGAAGATCCACACAAAGTCGTATGGGGATTTGGTCCGTCTTCTCAAAGAGCATTTGGATCCAACCACCACGAATGTCGTCGCAGAACGGTATAAATTCCGGAAATGTGAGCAGCACGTCGCACAAAGCATCACGGAGTTCATAATCAGCCTAAAAACCACCGCTCAACCGTGCAAATTCGAAGCGTTCCTGTCGGATTCACTGCGAAATCAGTTCGTCGCAGGCATCCGGGATCAGAGCCTCCGGAAGAAATTATTAACAGAACCGGACCTGACAATCGACAAGACTTGTTTGCTAGCTCGAAGCTGGGAAGCGGCCTTGAGCCAGAACAAGGAAATGTCCAGTCAACTGCCGCCGAAGCTCGGAGCGCTCAGGAGGGAGGTGAGTCACAAGTCGAAACCGAAACGAAGCAATCAGCAAAAGGAGGAAAGCAAATCAAGTCGTACCAGTCAGTCCAAGTCAACAAAACCATGCTATCAGTGTAGTCGCCATAACGATACAAACACGTGCCTAGAACGTAGCTGGACGTGTTACTCGTGTGGGAAAATGGGTCACGTTTCTACAAGCTGTCGTCTTAAAACTAACCAGTCCAGGACTGATGGAAGTAATCGCGTCGCGGAAATGTAAGAAGCCGTCGGAGTCCTTCGTTTGAATATGCTGGGTGGTCACATCGAGTCAGTTGAGAAGTCGTCCATGTCAAACCTCAAACCGCAACCGGAGGAAGAAAAAAAACAAGCAGTCGAGTCGAAGTCTATCCATCCTGGAAAGTGCAAGTGGACTTACATCTGGATCGTTGAATATCGTTGTCATGAGATCGTTGAATGGATTTCGAAGCTGATTATTGAGCCTGTCGTAGCGTCATCTCAATTGATACGTTTCAGAAATATTTTTCTAAGAGTAAGTTAAATAGTACTGTATTGGCATTGGTCGCCGTTTCAGGTCAACGAATCAAGTCACTGTGAACGATTGATGTCCACGTATCCACACCATCAGGAATCCAAGGCAAGCTGGAGCTGGTGGTGATTCGAACCGACAGAGCAGTAAACCCATTACTCGGTCGACACGGTCTTGATCTGGTGTTCCCGGACTGGAGGAAGATTTTTTCGGTTAAGTATGTAGGTAAGTTAAAACATTCCTTCAAATCGGTTTTGAAAACGGAGCTAGTTTTGAAACCTGACACCGGTTTTCCATAAAGCTTATTCTGTTCCGTTTCATCTGCGGTAAAAAGTGGAACTTAGTCTAGAGAAGTTAGTTCAAGATGGAATTTTAGTCCCTGTTCGCTTTTCTTCTTGGGCAAATCCAATTGTGGTTGTGCATAAAAAGACGGTTCCGTTAAGATTTGTCTTGATGGGAAGGCCGCATTGAACCACTACATTACCGTCGAACAATACCCCTTGCCCAGAATCGACGAAATTCTGGCCAAGTTAGGGAATTGGAAAGTTTTTTGTAAAATAGACTTGTCCGGAGCTTACCTACAAGTTCCCTTGTCTGAATCTCAGACTTTGTGTACGATAAACACATACCGTGGTCTATTTTGTTACACTCGAATGCCCTTCGGTATTACTTCTGCCACAGCAATTTTTTAGTCGATCATAGATCAAGTTTTGCTCGATTCGCCGGACATTGCCTGCCTGGACGACATCGTAGTGGGTGGGGCAAGCTACGATGAATGTCCGCATAACTTGTGTATGGTGCTTCAAAGGCTAAACGCCCATAACGTTCGAATATCTAGGTCATACCATTACGTCTGATGGTATATGTCCTAGTTAGATGAAAATAAAGGCAATAGTAGACGCCCCTACCCCAGAAAACATTTTTTTTAACTCCAAGCGTATCTTGGGTTACTGAACTATTATCACAGGTTTCTTCCAAATCTGTCGATTGAACTTCGTCCTTTGAACATTTTTCTACAGAAAAACGATCGATTCCTGTGGTCATCAGAGTGCCAAGTTGCATTCGAGAGAACTAAAAAGTTGTTGGTGGATAACAACTTACTCGAGCCATATGATCCGTTGAAACCCATAATCTGAGTTGTCGATGCTAGTCCGTATGGAGTGGGGGCTTTACGGTGCCACGTTCAAGTTGATCACTGACAATACCGGAATCAAAGAGATTTTCAATCCAGCTAAGGGTACGTCGGCAATCGCTGCTGCTAAGCTGCAACGGTAGGCTCTTATTCAGGCTGGTTACAATTATAGCATCGAACGTCGTCCTGGTAAATTTATGAGCCTTGCTGATGCACTGTCACGTCTTCCAATACCTTGTCTAGATGATGTAGAACATGTAGGTTTGGGTATTAACAATCTTATGCCCAATGGTTCCGAAATCGTAAATTTGAAAATCGTTCGTAATCATCAAAATTTAGATCCAATTTTGTCTCACGTGGATGGCCGAAACATGTTGATCTGTCAGCCAAGTCGTATTCTCAAGGGAGCTGCCATTTAGGAATCGAGAATGGAGTGTTATACTTCGATGATAGGGTTGTTGTCCCGGATAGTCTGAGATCGATTGCAGTAGAACAGATGCATTCAAACCACGATGGAATCGTTCGAATGAAGATGTTGGGTAGATCGTATGTATGGTGGAAATTTTTTGATAAGAATGTAGTTGAGTATGTTAAAAAAATGCAAAGTTTGCCAACAACGCCAAGCCGTGCCTAACGAAGTATAATAGTTAAGACTAAATGGCCAACATGTGAACGTCCCTTCCAAAGGATTCACATGGATATATTTTGTTTCGAAGGTAGTACCATGCTGATAGAAGTTGATAGTTTTTTCAAGTTCATTGATGTTCACCTAATGAAAGGGTTAAACAGTCTGCAGATGATAGAGCAAATAGAACCGTTTTTGCCTACATTGGATTAGCAGAAGAGGTTGTGACCGATTATGGTCCTCCCTTTAACTCGGAACTTTTCGTGAGATTTCTCGAGGCAAATAGTGTCAAGGTTTCAAAATTTCCACCTTACCACCTCCAATCGAACGGGTTGGCCAAGAGGGGTGTAAAAACGGGGAAAGACGTGTTGAAAAAGTATTTACTCAATGAAAACCAACAGTCGCTATCTTTATCGCGAAAGATAAATCGGTTTCTTATAAACTACCGTAACACTCCATCAACCGTTACGAGTCGTACTCCGTCGTCGATGATATTCTCATACACGCCGCGCACGTTTTTCGAATATGGTTAATCCGTGTAAAATCGAAGTAGAAGCCGTACATCTCAAACCCGTTGTTCGAATAAAAGATCAAATTGAACAGATTCCTACGGAAATAAAGAAGTTCTTCACCGTCGGTGATGAAGTTCTATACCGGAATCATTTTAAGGAATTATTCCGTTGGATTCCCGCGATTATCTTAGAGAAGCTTAGTCCGTTAACGTTCTTAATAAGTGTTGAAGTAAACGGTAGAATGGTTCACGTAAATCAAATCCGATTTACCTACTTGGCAGACAAATTTCATCCTTCTATGCCGGTTGTTCAACCAAATCGTGTCGATCAAGGCAGAGAAGACAACAACCAAGCTGCTGCGCCATCTAGAGGTTCTGGTCAGAATCAGCCTCAACCAGGCAAAGATTAATCGCTTGCAAAAGAAAGCCAGTAAAAACAAGAAGAGTACGAAACGTCGTCGGAGCGAGTCAAAATCTCCCAAGGTGCGGCGCTCTAATCGGTTGAAGGGTCAGCCAAGGATGAAGTACCCCAAATGAGCGGTTATTTTCTTCGATGTGTCTGAGATGAATCTACCTAAAAGATCATGCAGATTTGTATAAGAAAATAAGTATTGTTATCTTGTTATATTTTTCATGCGTACCGAGAAAACGTTTTAGGTTACTTAAAGAAGTGTCATTCGTGCCTCGACCTTCATCAAAACATATCAAACCCTAACAGTGTCAAAATTCTTGGAATCGTTCCAGAAGAACGTTTGCCATAGTTTAAAGAAATTTTAACAGGGACATTTGAAAAAAGCTTTATAGAAATAAAATCGTTCAGAAGCTAGATCAATGTCCCCGAAAATTTTATCCTTGCTCTACATTCTGTTGCTCTCTCGTACTTCTACATCCGAACAACAAAGTCTTCAGGCAATAATCCAAGCTTTAATTTCAATAATAACATTACTACACTTTGATTGTTGTTTTTTATATTCTCGCAATGCGCGGAGCAACGAGCTATGAAGAAATTTGTCAGAAGCAGACAATTTCCCATCAACATGAGAGGCTCTAGAAGTGGACAGTAATTTACTGCTAAACGAATAAATGAAGAGAAAGCATTGATAGTTCCGTAGTTCGATTTAAAAAAAAAAAAACGAAAAAAAAATGCAAGTGATAACGAGCGGAAGGGCATTTGAACGGTAGTATACGGTCCAACGTCAATCATGACCTGCGTCAACGCTATATTGACTGCCTTTCACGTGTCTTCGTCGCCGCACATAACATTCCACTATAATATCGACGCAAACATCCTCTCCTACTATTTCACGCATTCCGTTTCGCTTTGTCGCAAATTTTGGACATCCGAATAGCACTTGTTCCAGTGTTTCTTCAACGTTTCTACAGCTCGGGCAAACCGGTGACTCTGCGTGTCCAAATACATGCAAGTTCATCCGTGACCTGACAAAAACTGTGTCAGGTGAAAGTTGATCTCTCGCTGCTGTTTCTCAAGACATATGGACACGTTTGAGGTGTGTCGATGTATCAATCATCCATTCTCTCCATTGTCCCACTCATGTTGCCACTTATTTTAGTGACTCGGCCTAACAGTTTCACGGATGGCCCGTTTGTCTGTTTTCCGGTAGGACTCACAATCCTCTGCTACTACTGTTCCGATTGGAATCCTACCGGCGAAGACGCCGACTGCTTCCAACGATATGGTTCGGAAAGCGTTTGCCTCTCTCATGCTTATCACGCGATACCGCGTCTGGTTCCTCTTTGTCTTGAGCGCTGACACCCAGGCTGGTTCACCATACCTCAGTATTGACGTGAACAAACTTGCTAGGACCCTCTTCTTACTGCTGCTTATCGCCGAGTTGTTCGGCATAATTTTGGTCAAAGCTTCGATCGATCTCACACGGAAAAAAATCCGTGCCCAGATCCATGAACTTTCATGGATTCGAGAATAAGCAAAAATACACCGTGAACAGAATCACGTTATCATGAACTAGATCACGTTATTGGGTAACAATCCTGAGAAAGAGAACTAGTTAACGGTCCGTTTTCATTTTCAGGAACGCTTTTGTTTCTGTGGACCGCCTTCTCGCAGGCATAATCTTCAATAATTACCCCTAGATACTTCACCTCTCGCTGTGAGTAATTGGTGTGTTCCGCGACCATGATTTTCACCTGTTATACAACTTTCCAGTTACTTATCATCACCACGTTGGCTTTGGGATGCGCTAACGTTAGCTTCTCGAGCGTCGGGCCGAGAAGAGATCCATGCGGAACGCCTGCCATTACTGTCTTCCTTTCCTCTCCTTTGTCTCTTTTGTAGATCAGAGTCCGGTTCTGAAGGTAGCTCGTCAGGATTTGGCAAAGGTTTTCTAGAACACTCATGCTATGTAACGAACTAACGATTGCTTTCCAGCACTGTTGAAGGAATTATTTACGTCCACGGTAATCACGGTACAGTAACGATTATCCCGTCTCTGCTGCTTCTGTGCCAACTCTACAGCTTCTTCGATCATCCGAATGGCATCCACTGTCGACTTGAAGTTTTGGAAACAGAACTGAATGTTTGAAAGACCGTTCTCACTCTCTGTGTTTGGCATCAGCCAGTAAAGGATTACTTTCAGTAGGAATTTGCCAACTGTGTCCAGAAGACGAAGAAGGTCTATATGCCGACGGAGCTCCAGAGAGTTTTCCCGGCAGCAACAGCAGCTCATGTCGCTTGCAGTTGCCAGGGAAGTTTCCTTTGTAAATGCACACGAAGGGTTCACGTTGGGCTACCGACGTTTAGCACGGCTCTTGCCGCTTTGTGTACTTTATTGCCCTTTGGCTTCTCCTCCGGGCTTGAAGGCAGCTGGCACGTAGCTCTGTGATGGATGTCTTCCACTAGTACGCAGGACGACAACTTTTTCACGGTTCATTCTTCCTCAGCATGGTTGCATCACACGCTCGTGCAATTACTGCTGTCAGCTCTTCGGCGCTCAGATCCAACGGACTTTGCTTAAAACGTAGCGCCTCGACGAACACGTCCATGTCAAAGTTTTTCGTTTTTCACCATCGCCCATTCAGCTGTCTCCTACATTGTTCTGCCTGTGTCCCGCTCCCGATACCGTACCGGATCGCTTAATGATCACTGTGGGTAAATTATTTGCTACCTCTCCAGTTCATGTTTCGCGCCAGTTCAGAACTGTAGAATGTGAAATCGACGATCGACTCTCGGTCATCCCTGATCACTGATTATATCAAATTCATGAATATACTTAAAATCCTCACCATGCTCAAGGTAGCTGGGTTCGATTCCCGGTCTGGTCTAGGAATTTTTAATAAAGGAAAACTTCTCGACTTCCTGGGCATATGGGATGATTGTACTTGCAATCATACTAATGCAAAAATGGTACCTGGCATCGAAAGCTCTCAATTAGCAACGGTGGAAGTGCATCTAGATCACTAAATTGATAGCAAGCAATAAGCGAATTGTGAAAGCGATAAGTTTGGAATGCTAAAAGAAGAAGAAGAAGAACATAATAATTATGAAAGGCCCTTTCATTAGATCTATACGTTTCCAAACATGCCGTTCGCGTACTTTTCAAGTACACGTTCACGTTCACGTACTGTTCGTATATGCAACTGTTTAAAGCGGCGGCATATAAAAAAGCAATGTACACTGATAGGCAAAAAAAAGTGCCCACCTCATCGTTTTTTCAATTTCTCTCATTTACTTGGTTCAAGTTAAAGTAAACACACTGCATTTTTTTTATTATCTTATTTTTTATATTCTTTTTAAGTTTCTCTTATGGAGTTGTTGGGACGGTAGACGAATCAATAATTTCGTAAATTTATTCTGACGAGTTCGTAGTAGATTACAAAATTCCTGGGGGTTAGAAATTACATTAAACCTAATTTGTGTAATTATTTCATAGTAACCTACGTTTGGTGATTCGTCACCGACAATTCTTCTCGGTAATATGTGAAACTACGGCGATTATCAACCAAAATCTATAACTTCGATCTAGGAATTAATTCATTTCAAGTTTAATTGTTACAGCTTTTGCATGCCCTCACCTTTGTGTACTAGGATTCTTTAATCTAGATCACTAGAAATTCTGGATTTATCTCGCCTTTATGTTTATCTATAAGCAAAACACTCGTTGTTACAAAATCTTTTAATCACCTGTTTAGGACCTTAATCAACAGTACCTAATATATTAACTCTATTTTACCGGTTTCTCGTTATAATAATGATTTAGGAGTGAGAATGAAAAGTAAAAGAAAAGCTTGGATTAGCTCTTGAATACACTGCTCAAATTAGATATCGCTTGTTTACAATCTTCTATTCTTTTCTCGTTGGCGCTTGCCTTTTTATGTGTGTCTTTGTACACTCGGCGATCCCTTGGCGAGTGCAGGGTGTGGTCGCATACGGCCGGTCGCGTTCACAAATGTGGGGAGGCTGAGGCTCGTCGGGTAACTGGACGTGGCGGGATCAACAGTCCCCCCAGAATACACCAATGGTGTATCCTTGCAAACGCCCACGTCTAGCACGGCGAGTTTCACGGCTGGACGCTCGTATATGCCAGTGGCGGTCTGAACCGTAGCCCACCTTACCTGACCGTCAGCTCCTGGTTTTGTAGCTATGACCCGTCCCTTCGGCCAACAGTTACGCGGAAAGTTTGGGTCCACGATGACAACGATGTCATCGACTTCGATGGGTTTTGCTGGGCTAAACCATTTGGTTCGACGAGTGATCGACGGCAGATAATCTCGAATCCATTGTCCCCAGAACTGGTTAGCCATAACCTGAGAGTATTGCCAGCAGTTTCGAAGTGCCGCAGGGTTGTCATCAAAAGGTACCAATGGCTTCAAACCGTTAGATGAACCCAGCAAGAAGTGGTTGGGAGTGAGCACCGGGGATTCATCATTCTCCAAAGGGATACTGGTCAGTGGCCGCGAGTTTACCACATTTTCTACTTCGATGAGCAAGTTTTCCAGAACCTCGTAGGAGAGTGAACTGTTCGGCAGCAGCTTAGCGAGATTTTGCTTAACTGTGCGAATAAGACGCTCCCATGCTCCACCCATGTGCGGGGAGGCTGGTGGATTAAAACTCCAGCTGGTGTGAGGCGTAGTGAACTCGGTCATCAGGCGATCCTGATCCAGGCTTTCCAGAACGGACTTCAACTCTTTGCTAGCCCCTCGGAAGTTAGTTCCTTGGTCACTATAGATGACTGCCGGTGTACCCCTCCTACCTATGACGTTGCGCAATGCCATGATGCAGGAATCGGTACTGAGTGTGTGTGCAACTTGCAAGTGTATGGCGCGGATGGTTAGACAAGTGGCTATCAGCACCCAACGTTTCTCCGTCTTTCGGTAGGCAGAGACCGTAATAGGACCGAAATAATCCACCCCCATGTGCGTGAATGGGCGAGAGTAGGCAGCCAGACGTGATGGCGGCAGATCACTCATGGTTGGGGGTTGTGGCGTTACCCTTTCGTTCATGCATTCCTGGCATTGTTTCCGGATTTTATTGTATATTGACTTGAGGCGAGGAACCCTGTATCGCTGACGAATCTCGTTGAGAACAGTGTTATGATTTTGATGGTGATACTTGCGATGGTAATGGAGAACTATAAGGCGAGTGACGTTATGATTTCGAGGGAGGATAATTGGATTAACTGCATCGTAGCTGATCTTCGGGCAGGCGCCGGTTCGACCACGTACTCTCAACACATCGGATTCATCGAGGAATGGACAAAAATAGGCAATTGAGCTGCTTTTGGGTATCTGCTTCTCCGTTCCATTTAGGCGATTACCGACGAAGATTGCAAGTTCATCGGCGTACTCGCAAGTCTGGGCGAGACGGTAGAGAAAATTCTCGGCTCTTACCAACTCCGGCTGCTTCAACGGTCCACCGGTTCGCTGCTTCGTCTTGGCCATTTGCTGTGAATTGTAGATAAACCGGAACACGTACGCTGTACTTCGGAGCATCGTTGTCCATTGGGAAAAGTTTTCCGGGTCGACGATCGGTTCGGTCGTGGCAACATGTGTTAGTAGGTGTGCACGCAGTTCAGCATCCGTTGTTCCACATTGAGGACTGGCAGGCCATTTTCCTTTAGGCCACCGGAGAAATTCTGGGCCCTGAAACCAACGGCTGGAAGCGCTAAGATCAGGGTGGCGTGTCCATTTTGTTCCTTCATCTGCCACGTTCTGTTTGGTTGGAACCCATCGCCACTCCTTCACATCGGTAGTTTCTAGTATCTCACTTACTCTGAATGCGACAAACTGACTGTATCTTCGGTGATCAGAGTTTAGCCAGCAGAGAACGTCCCTGGAATCGGTCCAGAAGTAACGCTTCAACACTTTAACGGATAGCGATTGGGCGACACTGTTCGCTAAACGAACTCCTAGGATACTGGCTTGCAGCTCTGAGCGTGGAATGGAAAGGAATTTCAGTGGGGCAACTCTTGTTTTTGCACTGACGAAAGCGGTTTCGATCACGTCGCCTTCCTCGAACCTGAGATATACCACCGCTGCAAAGCCACTCTCACTCGCGTCGACGAACGTGTGCATTTGAACTTTGCAACTGCTTCCTAGTGACACAGATACTCTATAACATCGTGGGATCTGGACATTGGTCACCTCAGGCAAAACTTTTAACCATGTTATCCACTTCTGGAACTGTGGTTCTTCGATGGGGGTGTCCCAGTCAACCGAGGACCTCCAAATCTCCTGCAGCAGAACTTTAAGGTACATGAGGAAGTGTGCAATAAAGCCAAGTGGGTCAAACATCATCATAAGCGTGCGAAGCACCTCACGTTTTGTGGGTCTACGGCGTCCGGACAACAGGTTCTGGTCATATCGTGGAGATACCTTGAATGTGAAGCAGTCTGTAGTTGTGTTCCACCAAAGACCTAATACCTTTTCGGTAGCGCTTTCTTCTCCGACTCCAAGATTCTTCTCCTTGGTTGCTACTTCCTGCAGGGATGCCAGGACGGTTGACGAATTTGACAACCAATTGCGCATTTCGAATCCTCCTGCAGCGTGGATGCGTTTCACGTCGTGTGCCAGCTTTACAGCCTCTTCCTCCGTTTCGACGCTAGCGAGCATGTCGTCGACGTAATGTTTCTTTACAATGGCGTCAACGGCTTTTGGGCACTCGTTTTCGAATCGTTTTGCGTTGATGTTCTTAACATACTGGGCAGTCGCAGGTGAACAGCAGGCACCGAATGTCATCACTAATATTACGTATACATCCGGTGCGCCTTCCCTTGAATCTTCCTTCCAATAGAATCGCTGGCAATGCTGATCTTCCAATCTCATTAGAACTTGGTGGAACATTTCTCGTATATCTCCGCATACTGCGACTCGAAATTCCCGAAACTGAATCAAGACTGCCAGTAAGGACATCAGCTGATCGGGTCCTTTCAATAAGACCGAATTCAACGAGATTCCGTGAACGGTGGCTGCTGCATCCCAGACCATCCTTAATTTTCCTGGCTTGTTGGGATTATAGACTGGAAATATTGGCAAGTACCACTCGCGGGGTTGACGGGTCGTCAGCTCATCAACGGACAATTTCCGAACATACCCTTTCTGTACGTATTCAGACATTTTAGTACGTAGCGCATCCGCCAATCCTTGATCCCGCTTCATTCGTCGCTCTAAGCACTCCCACCTCTTGAGGGCCATTACTTTGCTGTCAGGAAGCCGCACAGCGGAATACTTCCAAAGAAGGCCAGATTCGAAACGACCGTCCTTGGATATTGTCACCATATCCAGAATGTCCATAGCACGCTTGTCGTCTACGGAAAGCGTTAACTTGTCAGGCTTTGAGATACCCATACTATCGAGACTGAAGTAGTTTTTCATCGCTGCGTGAAGACTTTCGTCAGAATTATCGTTGCACTCACACACTTGTACTGCATGGTAGTTGATATGGTTCTCGAAGTGATGATTGGATGAGCAGGTCCCGTACACTATCCATCCTAGCCGTGTCTTAACAGCCATCGGTTCAGATGGTTTTCCTTCCCGGCTCTTGAAAGCATACCCCAACTGCGCGTTATCCAGTCCAATCAAGATTCGCGGACTTACGTCGGTGTAGGAATCGAAGGGGATCCCAGCGAGATGACTATACCGACTTTGTATTTCGGAGGCTATTAGTGTTTGTGGTCGGAGTTTAAGCTCATGTATAGTCCGAACATCCCCAAGTTTATACTTTTGGGATGTGTTTTTTGTGGAAGAAATATCCACCTCTACTTTTAGAGATTCGTTCTCCATTCTGCAGGTACCACCAGTCCATTTCAAGCAAAGTGCTTTCTGCGATCCTTGCAATCCTAGCTCATAGACAAGAGAATGTTCCATCAGCGTAAGCTCTGACCCATCATCTATGAAGGCGTATGTCTGGACTGTCTTCGATGGACCGTGGAGCACCACTGGAACAATTCGAAACAGCACGTCGTTCGTCTGGGCTTGATGAATGTTGCAACTGGTGTTCGTAGCAGCTTCCGCTTTGGAGAAGCCTCTAGAGGCTTCGCTTCGCTCACTGTGAAGTTGAGGGTGGTGCTGATAAGTGCATCCGTTGACTCCGCATTTGTTTTGTTGCCTACACGTGCCGTTGTGCTTACGGAGGCACTTACGGCACAGTCTAGCTTCGCGTATTACTGCCCACTTTGACTCGTAGCTCAGCTCAACAAACCGTTTGCACTTTGCGAGAGACGGGCAAGAACCTTTGCAAGCAAAGCACTCCTTTGGTGATTGCTGTGATTGGGTACGCGTGTCTTTCACAGGGGCCACAGGGGATCTGGCTCGACTGTTGCCAGTTTCATGATGGACGTTAATGAATGCGTCTTTCCTGTTGCCCCGGGTTCGTGGAGCGTTGGAGGACGTCTGCATGACCGCACTTGCGTCCTCTGCCATGGAATATAGCCAGGAACTGAAGTCCAAAGATTTGGGGCAGGAATGCCCCTGGTAAACTTTTGCCCAATCTAGCCTCAACGTTGGCGGTAATCTTTCAATCAACTCGAACTTTAGCGAAGCGTTGTACACAAAGTCCTGTACTCCACATGCTTCTATCGTCGCTACCAAATTTTCGACAGTGAGCGCAAAACTGACCAGGCTCTCTAGATGTTCGATCTCCGGGGATGGTAAGGAACGAACTTTCCTTATCGCTGCTTGCACGATCGCTTCTGGCCTACCGTAGAGCATCTTCAAGGTCGAAAGGACTCCGGATACGTTGGAAGGATGTAGCAACCGACATTTTACAGCGTCTAGTGCCTTTCCTTTTAGGCACTTTCGTAGTCGCAACATGTTTTCCTCATTGGAAAACCCGCACATCTGTGTTGATGATGTGTACATCGAGAAAAACAGTGGCCAATCCTCGGGATTTCCAGTGAATTCAGGCAAATCTTGGATATCGCTTGTCGCGCGGCCAGCTGGCTTCGGTTGAGAATGCATATAGTCTCTTCCGCAGGAATCGGTTCAGGTTCCGCTGCTAGCATTGGACCCGTCTGTAATAGTGGTGGGGGAAACAGCGGTCTTGTCGAAAGCGTAGGGTAACGCACAGGTACCGTATCCATTGGAGGAGGTGTCAGCCGCATCTGCGGTGTAGAACGTTGTCCGGGCGCGAACTCCGGTAGTGTATTACGTCGTCCTCTTTGTGAACGATGTAGAATGCTTGGGACTGGTCGTTGGTTGACCCCTGCTAACTGTTCAGCAGGTCCGGGTTGAACCCTACGCCTACGTTCTTCCAGCAAATCTTCTTCAACAACTCCAGAATCTTGAGCTGCTCCGCCACGTTCCGTATCTCTGATCCATTGCGAAACGTTGGACATCTTCTCGAGATCCTCGTCGTCCAAAATCGTTCCACAATCACTTTCCAGCTCTTCCAAGATTTTGTACTTCTCCTCCAAGAACTTTTCTTCCAGTTTCCTCTGCTCTTCAAGTTTCTGCAGCCTCAGGTTTATCTTCCTCTGTTCACTCCGTTTACTGCTGACAGTTCCGCGTGATCTTGTTTCGCTGGCTTCCAATGGGGTTGGATTATCAGCATGCACCGCTGCTCGGGCATCTTCTGCTGGGATTGGTTGTCGATCTTCACTTGGTTCCGCTACGCACAGCGGGCACACCCAACTGATTTCTGCTATTCCTTCAGTAACTTCCACGCACTCAAAATGAAACCATCTCTCGCAACCATCACATTGCACCATTCTACTATTGTCGCGATCTGCACACCACTCACAACTATTGTACCGATATCCACGCGCACGACGTACCGGATTTCGTCTGACAACGACTTTTCCGCGTATATTCGAGAGGACTGGTTTATTTTTTAATTCGACCGTCGGAGCCACTTGCTTCGGCACTGCTCCTTTGCTAGTAGCATTTATTTTATTGGCAACGTCAACATTTACCTGATGGGTAGGAGGGGGATTTGCCATCTTTACTGGATCAGCCAAATAGTTGGTGACTACTGCTGCGGTGCGCAGGGCGCCGGCTACCTGTTTCATCACGCCCACTGTATCGCTCGTTGCGACCACTGGTGCACTCGTTGCACGTGCAGCAACAATGGGGTAGTTGATAGCAGAAGATACAGCAGTAGCTCCTACTGGGCTGGTTACCCTAGTTTCTGCAGCTGCGTTAGTTGCGCTCGCTCCGTCTTCCCGACGACCAGTAAGCGCAGCTTTAGCGGAGCCGCCCTTTCCAGATCCAGATTTCGATCCCTTGCCAGACATCACGCAGTTCGCCACAAACGAATTTTGTAAGATGTTGGGACGGTAGACGAATCAATAATTTCGTAAATTTATTCTGACGAGTTCGTAGTAGATTACAAAATTCCTGGGGGTTAGAAATTACATTAAACCTAATTTGTGTAATTATTTCATAGTAACCTACGTTTGGTGATTCGTCACCGACAATTCTTCTCGGTAATATGTGAAACTACGGCGATTATCAACCAAAATCTATAACTTCGATCTAGGAATTAATTCATTTCAAGTTTAATTGTTACAGCTTTTGCATGCCCTCACCTTTGTGTACTAGGATTCTTTAATCTAGATCACTAGAAATTCTGGATTTATCTCGCCTTTATGTTTATCTATAAGCAAAACACTCGTTGTTACAAAATCTTTTAATCACCTGTTTAGGACCTTAATCAACAGTACCTAATATATTAACTCTATTTTACCGGTTTCTCGTTATAATAATGATTTAGGAGTGAGAATGAAAAGTAAAAGAAAAGCTTGGATTAGCTCTTGAATACACTGCTCAAATTAGATATCGCTTGTTTACAATCTTCTATTCTTTTCTCGTTGGCGCTTGCCTTTTTATGTGTGTCTTTGTACACTCGGCGATCCCTTGGCGAGTGCAGGGTGTGGTCGCATACGGCCGGTCGCGTTCACAAATGTGGGGAGGCTGAGGCTCGTCGGGTAACTGGACGTGGCGGGATCAACAGTCCCCCAGAATACACCAATGGTGTATCCTTGCAAACGCCCACGTCTAGCACGGCGAGTTTCACGGCTGGACGCTCGTATATGCCAGTGGCGGTCTGAACCGTAGCCCACCTTACCTGACCGTCAGCTCCTGGTTTTGTAGCTATGACCCGTCCCTTCGGCCAACAGTTACGCGGAAAGTTTGGGTCCACGATGACAACGATGTCATCGACTTCGATGGGTTTTGCTGGGCTAAACCATTTGGTTCGACGAGTGATCGACGGCAGATAATCTCGAATCCATTGTCCCCAGAACTGGTTAGCCATAACCTGAGAGTATTGCCAGCAGTTTCGAAGTGCCGCAGGGTTGTCATCAAAAGGTACCAATGGCTTCAAACCGTTAGATGAACCCAGCAAGAAGTGGTTGGGAGTGAGCACCGGGGATTCATCATTCTCCAAAGGGATACTGGTCAGTGGCCGCGAGTTTACCACATTTTCTACTTCGATGAGCAAGTTTTCCAGAACCTCGTAGGAGAGTGAACTGTTCGGCAGCAGCTTAGCGAGATTTTGCTTAACTGTGCGAATAAGACGCTCCCATGCTCCACCCATGTGCGGGGAGGCTGGTGGATTAAAACTCCAGCTGGTGTGAGGCGTAGTGAACTCGGTCATCAGGCGATCCTGATCCAGGCTTTCCAGAACGGACTTCAACTCTTTGCTAGCCCCTCGGAAGTTGGTTCCTTGGTCACTATAGATGACTGCCGGTGTACCCCTCCTACCTATGACGTTGCGCAATGCCATGATGCAGGAATCGGTACTGAGTGTGTGTGCAATTTGCAAGTGTATGGCGCGGATGGTTAGACAAGTGGCTATCAGCACCCAACGTTTCTCCGTCTTTCGGTAGGCAGAGACCGTAATAGGACCGAAATAATCCACCCCCATGTGCGTGAATGGGCGAGAGTAGGCAGCCAGACGTGATGGCGGCAGATCACTCATGGTTGGGGGTTGTGGCGTTACCCTTTCGTTCATGCATTCCTGGCATTGTTTCCGGATTTTATTGTATATTGACTTGAGGCGAGGAACCCTGTATCGCTGACGAATCTCGTTGAGAACAGTGTTATGATTTTGATGGTGATACTTGCGATGGTAATGGAGAACTATAAGGCGAGTGACGTTATGATTTCGAGGGAGGATAATTGGATTAACTGCATCGTAGCTGATCTTCGGGCAGGCGCCGGTTCGACCACGTACTCTCAACACATCGGATTCATCGAGGAATGGACAAAAATAGGCAATTGAGCTGCTTTTGGGTATCTGCTTCTCCGTTCCATTTAGGCGATTACCGACGAAGATTGCAAGTTCATCGGCGTACTCGCAAGTCTGGGCGAGACGGTAGAGAAAATTCTCGGCTCTTACCAACTCCGGCTGCTTCAACGGTCCACCGGTTCGCTGCTTCGTCTTGGCCATTTGCTGTGAATTGTAGATAAACCGGAACACGTACGCTGTACTTCGGAGCATCGTTGTCCATTGGGAAAAGTTTTCCGGGTCGACGATCGGTTCGGTCGTGGCAACATGTGTTAGTAGGTGTGCACGCAGTTCAGCATCCGTTGTTCCACATTGAGGACTGGCAGGCCATTTTCCTTTAGGCCACCGGAGAAATTCTGGGCCCTGAAACCAACGGCTGGAAGCGCTAAGATCAGGGTGGCGTGTCCATTTTGTTCCTTCATCTGCCACGTTCTGTTTGGTTGGAACCCATCGCCACTCCTTCACATCGGTAGTTTCTAGTATCTCACTTACTCTGAATGCGACAAACTGACTGTATCTTCGGTGATCAGAGTTTAGCCAGCAGAGAACGTCCCTGGAATCGGTCCAGAAGTAACGCTTCAACACTTTAACGGATAGCGATTGGGCGACACTGTTCGCTAAACGAACTCCTAGGATACTGGCTTGCAGCTCTGAGCGTGGAATGGAAAGGAATTTCAGTGGGGCAACTCTTGTTTTTGCACTGACGAAAGCGGTTTCGATCACGTCGCCTTCCTCGAACCTGAGATATACCACCGCTGCAAAGCCACTCTCACTCGCGTCGACGAACGTGTGCATTTGAACTTTGCAACTGCTTCCTAGTGACACAGATA
>JASCZW010008754.1:0-47729 GCA_034211315.2 Aedes japonicus | reverse complement strand
TATCTCAAAATGATGCTAAATAGTCCACCAAGAGACCGAAATCCTGAGATCCATCGCTTGACTTGTCTCTAGACTCTCAGCGAAAGAAATGCTACACAATCTTTGAAAGATTTGGAGAGTCCTGTCTGAGGTCACAGGCCATCAAGTTATCCGTTCATCAGAGAGCTTTTACGCAGAAAAAAAATGATGAATTTTAACAGGCGCGTAAAATTTCCCCTCGTTGAATTCCAAACCAAAGCGACCGAAATTGTTTGCAATCGTTCATACGGCATACAACATTGTTGAAAATCGTTCATACAATAGACGCGATTTAGGCGATGTCCAGCTTTAATTAACACCAAATATCCCAGTAATATATGTTATATACATTAGATAACGTAGAAATATAATTTATTTTTTATTTTTCAAACTGTGAAGTTTAGGTTAAGGCATTGTAGTTAGGTAGGTTAGCAAATTTTTAAATTCAACAATCAGAATAATACAAACACGTGTGTAAAAAAATATATCAACCAAACAGAAACATAAGACAAAAGATGCAAAATGTAAATACAAACAAAGGGAATATTATATATTTTAGTAGTTTAGTTTATACCACGGTCTCGTTCCAAGGAGCAAATCAAATGAGTGTCTGTCAATGTTTGTAACAAAATCAACGATTTGGCTATTTATTGCATTTATTGCAAAGAAAGCAACCGATGAAAATAAGAAGACAGAGTAAAAACAACAATTATATAGATGTTATTTTTTGGTTTACTTAAACAAAAACTTAAATCACAACTGAACCATCTGAACCAACTGAATAAAGGAAAAATCAACACATCGTCCCATAAACCTAATTTCTAAACTAATGGGAATCTATCAATGCAATTCACTCACTTGCCAAGGTGTTACACAAGTATTGCACAATAACTTCCTTGAACAGCTTTTGCAGCCATGCATATGTGTATACTGTTAGCCGAGATCCACCTTTTCCAATTAAGGAATCTCCACCCCGACACTTCGAGCACAATCTAATGCCATCTGTTGCAATTGATTACATGAGACATTTCGAATCTATGTATGAGGAAATCTGTTTCCCTCTAGGCACTGTTGAACGAATGATGCACTGCCGATTTGGGAAGGAAATTGAAGCTGGTGATTTATGCTGCATTGATGCCATCATCGCTTTCGTTTATTAATGAACGCCGGTCGCAGAAAGTGAATGTTGCTCAGAAATTTATTTGCCATGCTATTTCGCTTTGAATGTGTTGCATTTACTCCGGATGCTATGACAGGTAGTTTAGCAAATTGAAAAAATATCGTCAGATCTACCCACGCTGAGCACATTTTCGTTTTGTTCCGGACGGATTAGTGGAAAACACAGTTTTCGCGGGATAGTTTTTCGGCATTCCTATAACATGTTTCGCCAATTGTATCCATCCAGCTTAAACGAGTATCGCCAGCTCGTTGTAATCCAATCAAAATTTTGAACCAATGGTTTGGGGGTGAGTATCTTGACATATAGACACAAACTGGCGATGTCGCTTGAGTTCTTACCTTAAAGAATTTTTAGATTTCTCGAAACATTTAAAAAACAGTTCACATATCTATACAACTAAGATAACAACTCGCATTAAAACATTGAATGACAACACCAACAGACTACTTTCTGTTCTTTAGAATAATTGCTTACTCCCAAAAATTAAAAAAAAATTAAAAACCGTCAGCGTAGATTTTGTTTTAAAGGTGAGTTTCGGAGGAACGATTTGAATAAAGGAACAATAATCCCATATGGTTTCTCTTCCTCAAGTAATGACTTGCGATGAATCTTTGAAAAATAACAAAAAAAATGTATGTGTACTTTAACAATCTGAGAGGTTCTAACAGACATTTCTTCTCAAGACACTGTATGGCTTAAGAAAAAAAACATTTTAAAATCTCTAACCAAACGTCAATTGTTCAGCTGTGCGAATATCAGCTGATTGTAAAAAAAACTCATGCCTTGAAGTAACATGCTTCCTCATTATTCATTCATTGACGGGGCTGTCTGTTTACGGTACCATTCGCCATAAACATATTTTTGATCCTCACATTAACGAGTTATTTATAAACCTGCAAAAAATAACCACACAGCGCAGAAAATAGTATTTCTTCTTCTTGTTTCTAATAAAAGTGTATTTTTAGATAAAGCTAAGACGAATAAAAATCACAGAATAAATGAGACATTCGCAACCAACGCACAGAAACACATCCGATAGCTAAATATATGCAAAGTTATGTCAGTTTTCGTTTTAATTTTCTTTTATTCAAAACGAAAATAGAATAATTCCGAGCTGTTGAGTTTTGGGGTCGTTGAGTTAAGCACAACATTTGAAGAAAAAAAAATGGGATACATTATGCGCATATCTACCCACACGATTGTTTTTCAGTCTCGTGAAGGACCAGAATGAATCAAGCCAAGACTTTGTGGTGATTCATTTGTTTACAAACAGAAGATCAGATGGATTGAAAAAAGTAACTGTAGGATTTTTTTGGGGATGTGAAAAGTGTGTAAGGTGCATTTGTTTCAGAGCTGTAGAATATTTGTACTAAAAACGGCTCTACGTTGCAGTTTGTTCTAGGACTGCGTACGGCAATAATATATGCCATGATTGGAACATAAATACATAGCATCAACCTACCCTATGTTGTTTGTTTGCAAGGTAGCCGTTGGGGTATTGGACGTCATTTTAACAACATCATTAATGATGTTGACATTTACAAATGACTATGAGTTTAGTGTCCCGTATTCGAAATAAGACATCTGAGACAAATGCAATTAAAGTAGAAACTTTCTTTTGTCACCTAGGAGGAATTGGCGTGATAAATAAAACTTTTACAACCAACCAACAGTTCCTATCAACCTCCTATCAAATTATTCTTTTGTAGATTCAGTTTATGTTACACACTTAGAAAAATTTACAGTATTCGTTAATTTTTACCGAACTTTCAACAGCTGAACGTTCGGTAATCCGATTTACCGGATTTCGGTGAATTTTTACAGTATTCCGGTAAAAAAATTACCGGAACTTGTCAAATTTTACCGAAATCCGGTAAATCGGATTACCGAACTGTTCAGCTGTTGAAAGTTCGGTAAAAAATTACCGAATACTGTAAAATTCTAAGTGTGTACTTTGAATAAAAATTAATCGTTGGAACTGTTATTTCAAGAAATCACATATTTACGCATATGAATCACATTTGCTTTTTTTACGAATGTGTGCGTCGTTAGTTCTTATAGAACATGTATTAGGTAAGGTTATCTGGCCCAAGTCATGGATGACAATTGTGCTTTCCTTGATGGAAATCGTCAGATCGAGATCAGCGAATGTCTAATTATCTCCCGACAGTCTATAGTGACTTTGCTAACCCTATTTTGAACAAACCACCAGACGAAAATCCTAATGTGTATTGCTTACTGTACATTTCCTGTTATACGAGCGTTTCGTTGGAAGGAGATTCTCTATCCTTTCCGTGGGTTTCGTCTTAGTGCTTCTGCTTACGGGTCCACACCCCCGTTTTTGGCACTTCATACAACGGAATAGTGAGGATTACAGGAATGTACAGTTTGATCTTGCCATTAGGAGGAACTGTACGCCATGGCAAGTCCCGCACTGTTGGTGGCTTCCCATCACATCACAAAACAACATGCATTGAGTAAGATCGGCCTCAAACGTTCGATTCAGTGGACGCTAGAGGTGGGCAATGCGCTCATGTACTGAGCTAAAGAACTAGTTCACCAAGATGAACGAGTGACCCAACGCTCTTTTAATTGAGCGGTAGCTTACCCGCTCACCTCACAAAAAACTAATATGAGAGCGGGAGCGTGAACAGGACCTATTTCTGTTGGCAATATGACAAGCGAGCGAGAGCGCGAACGGAAGAACCTAGCCAAAATAGCTTACGAACTGTACCGCGCCTGAGACGCCTTTTGATATGTGACTCCCGAGCTACTGATCGACTTCTAAAGCTAGTTGTTCGAAACTGCCATGAAAGAGCGAAGTGGAAATAAAACTCGCAAGCAGATGGAAGTTTCTTTCACGCTCTCGCTCAACATTGGCTTTCAATGTTTCTCTGTATATGATTAAACTAGGCAAAAATCCTCTAAGCTAAAGCAGAATGTTCTGACGAGATAGAACTCCACAACCCAAAATCGGCATTGGCATCAGATAATGATGAAAAGGTTGTGCATTCCTGCAATGCTGTACCTTGTGAACAGATCTTTTCCAAAGCAGAACAACTGGTTGGTGAGAAACGTAGTAGGCTAGCCGCGAAACATATTTCGTAAATTGTAATTACTGTTAAATAAAAACAAATCAAATATATCAACGATATATACACATTTTTTTCAAAAATCTTAATACACTGATCCGAATTAGCTAAGTGCTAGGAAAAGAGCAAATGAACGGTTCTGAAGAACTAGCTCACTTCAATGAGCGGAACTGTTGGAAGCCGCTCGCTATTGTGAGCCATTTTTCCCACCTCTAGTAGACGCAGTGGTTCTACGCCCCATCAAAAAAAAGGTCGACAAACTATGGCGATTCATACCGAAAAAGTTGGATGTTCATATAAATTACGTGACGATGTGAGGTTGAAAATGGTAATTTTCTGCACCTTCCATTTTTCACCTTCCTTTATTTGTATTTTCGAAGTTTTAAAATTTCATTTGGATACGAAATTACACTCCATAAAATCTGAATAATATCCATTTTTTTGAAAACAATGAGGTTACTTACGATTATTTTAAAGTTAACTCAGTCAATGTAGCATACCTAGAAAAGAAAGAAAAATATACTTAATAAGTGCTTATGCGCGTTAAATTGTAATTCCTATTAACCTCGAGACGGTCGCGAGTAATCGGCTCTATCCCCCTAACTTTAGATTTAAGATACATGATGTATACAAATATGAAAACTTGGCTCTGTAAAGTTGATTCGATTGAGCCTGTACAAATAAATGATTAATAAAAAAAGTGCTTATGCTCTTGTTTGTTAACTTATTTAATAATTAAATGGGTTTTGGGAGAATTTACACAGGCAGTCAAAGGATTGTTCACTATTCTGTTAGTATTTTCAAAGCGTCACTCATACATATGAATGGCTAGTTTGCCTACATCTTTACGCTTTTAAGCTTGTATCAAACTAGCGTGGAGCATAACTTCGGTAGCGGACCAATTCAAGTTTTCATTATTCCACAGCAGTAATCAAATCGGATGCCTTGATTTATAGAGCCTAACATAAGCTAATCATATATAAAAACTCTAGTCGCTTGGATTAATACGACTTAGTAATTAATAGTAGCAAACAATTAACGAGAAATAGTCCGAATCTATAGTAGTATTCCAACGTATCTGTTCAATGATCAAATATTTGTCATAGGCAGATATACAGCTGGCAGAACATAATTATTTTCTGCCAGGCGTCTATCTAAATATTTTATCATTGCACAATGGTAGGAAAAATAAGAAGTTCGGCCAAAACTTGTTAAATCGATTTTTTAAATGATCTGTTGCTATGTACAGTACTACTAGAAAAAAATAGTGGAGGTTACGGCCTCATTATTTGTTTACTAATCGGCAATTTTCAGGACAATTTGATAACGATTAAGCATAGTCAACTTTGTTTTGGAGAAACTTAAAACACTTGTTCGATATGAGACAAAATGTATTATTCAATGGTCTAGAGATCCGTGTGACTCACGACTAACTTTTGAAAAGGGCTTATGTGTTTTAGATATAAATATTCTAATATATAGTTGCTCAAAATCCGCCTCGTTTTTGTTCATAGCTTCAAGAATATAAATAATTTTTATTTTTAATTTCTTCAATTTCAAGCTTTAGTTAGTAACTTCGCGTACAAGTAATTATAAAAGAGATTTTACTGTGATAACTATGCTTTCCTCTAGTAACTCCTATATATGGTAGCGTTTGTTCTCCATGTCAGGGCGGCTAAAAACAGCGCCTGTTATCCATGTGAGGAGCGACTGATCGCCTTCCTGACTGTGCTGTGAACGAGACAGGGGTTTGGGGAAGGCCCAACAATCCAACTTTAAAAATCAAAAGTTACAAATAATACAGAACTAAATAACCGGAACAATCGGAAAAGACCTACGTGACGAAATAGAAAATACAATTGAAACATCGGAACATGGAGCTACAAATCACTCTGCTGTCCAGTTTGCGATAGGATAATCTAAAACGACCATCAACCACGTAACTTCGAAATCGTAGCACAGCAAGAACTTGGCTGGACAACATAGAAGGCATGGAAAAACAGGCATTGAGCGGCTTATAATCAGACCTCACCAACGAGCTGGGCACCGGCTTTGTAGAGCTGGACAAAATAAGTCAACGCATGATTAGATTATTTCCGATCAATGCGAGAATAGGCAAGCTGAGGATAAAGGGTCATTTCTTTACCTACAGCACCATCAACGTAAACTAACCAAACGAAGGCAGATCCGATGAAGAAATAGAAGCATGCGCAGCTTGAGCAAGTGTATTATGACGTGTGACGAGCAAGTGACAATGCGTGAACTTTGCGACCTCCTGTGGTTTAGTAGTTCGAAGTACCGTCTTTCCCGGCTATAACCTTAACTAATTTTATTTTCAATTTTACATTCAGCCAAATTTTCTAACATAAGATAAGCAATTAAATGACCACTACAAAATATACTAAATATCCATGACATAATATATAACGTGGAAAAGGAGGGACCATCAGGACACCCAAGTGAAACGATTTGGATAGGGATCATGCGACTGCCTCCTCCCTATTGTTAACATTTCGCGGAACGCAGCGGGCTCTTCCATCCCATCTATTGGGTTTATTCAGTCAATCGTGGGCTCGATTCTAGTGCTGTGAGTGTGAATTTGCTTTTTGAAGAAGATTCCCTTCCCTACTTTCGTAGTTTTCGTGTAAGTGTATCTGCTTACCGGCCCACCCAAACGTTTTTGGCCCTTGATACAGGAGATTGATTATCACAAACAACAATAGAATCCTGATCAAATCGTGTTTTCAGAATATTCAACTGCTATGGAAGTTACCTTTCTACAGTAGATGGTAGTATTTCATCATCATCGTCGAAGTACCGTCTTTCCCGTTATCCACAATGCCACTTGGAGATCAGCTCGTCAACAAACAGAATCAAATCGCCCATGGTCTAATTGACGGTAATTTTTTCTCCGATATCATCAGCGTTTGCGCCTACTGCAGTACGAATATAGACTTGGACCACTACCTAGTTGCAGTACTACGAGAAACAGGATTTGTCCAGGAATACGTGCAGCACCTGAGAGCATCCCTACCAATGCACAGTGGGAAAAAAGTACATGAATCGCGAAAGAATTCGATAATTCAGCTCCAAGTAGCACAAGGTTAGTGAACAATAGCATTTTTTATGTGAAAATTCCTGAGAAATCGAATGGAAGGGGTCCCACTTGCCGCAAAATTCAGTGGACGGAGATATTGGGCTTATTGTGTCCCAATTCCCCCGTATTTTCGAATATTGTTTATTAATCTATTATCGGAGGGGCCCATGGTAGTCAAAATAGGCCTAATATTATGAAGAATTATCCTAGGAATGGAATGAAGGTAGTTGCAGCCACCGCACGAGTCGAAAAACAGAGATATTGTGCTTATTTTGCCCCAATTCCCCTTATTTTTGAATATTGCTGAATAATCTATGATCGGAGGGGTCTGCGGTAGTCAAAATAGACCTATTCTTATGTAGAATATCCCTAGAAATCGAATGGAGGTGGTTGCAGCCACCGCACGGGTCTGGTAACGGAAATATTGCTGATTTTACCCCACTTCCCCCATGTTTTCGAATATTGTTAATTAATCTATGATCGGAGGGGTCTGCGGTAGTCAAAATAGGCCTATTCTTATGCTAGAATTTCCCTAAAAATCGAATGGAGGTGGTTACAGTCACAGCACGGGTCGAGTAACGGTGACATTGGGCTTATTTTGCCCCAATTCCCCGTATTTTCAAATATTGCTGATTAATCTATGCTCGAAGGGGTCTGAGCTAGTCAAAATAAGCCTAATATTATGTAGAATTTCCCTAGGAATCGAATGGAGGTGGTTGCAGTCACCACTCGAGTCGGGAAACAGAGATGTTGGACTACCTTCCCACCTTCCTTAGCAGAATTTCGTATGAGGCCTTCTACCAAGTTCAATCTTGAATGAAAGAAGGATGGTCCGATTCGTTCGTCATCTTTCAGACATAGTGGTATTTCTGATTTTACGGAGTTATTACGGAGAATAGGCTTAGTTTGACTACCGCAAACCCCTCCGAGCATAGACTAGTCAGTAATATTCGAAAATACAGGAAATTGGAGCTGAATATCTCTGTTTCCCGACTCGTGCGGTGGCTGCAAGCACTTCCATTCGATTTTATGGAAATTATACATTTTTTCAAATTATACACACTTTTCAGTCGATTCCCCAGACCCTTCCGATAATAGATTAATTAATAATATTCAAAAAATGGGGGAAGTGGGGTATAATCAGCCATTTCTCTATTACCCCACCCGTACGGAGGCTGCAACCACCTCTATTCAGTTCCTAGGAAAATTCTACATAAGAATAGGCCTATTTTGACAACCACAGACCCCTCCAAGCATAGATTACTGGGCATTATTCGAAAATACGGAGAAATTGGGCAAAAAAGCCCAATATCTCCGTCCACTGAATTTTGCGGCAAGTGGGACCCCTTCCATTCGATTCCCCAGGAATTTTCACAAAAAAATGATACTTATTGTTCACTCCAACCTTGCATGGCTAGCTTGGAGCTAGGATTATCGAATTCCCTCAAATTTAAAATTGAGCGCTAATTTCAATTGTTTTGTATTGTCACCTTAATATATGAGTGACTTGCTTATTTAATTGCTAACCTATGTATGCGAATCCAACGTCGGATTATGACCGTACATGCTTTGCAATGTATCGCCAAACTCGGTTGAGGAATGCTGGTCTCCGGCTCCTCCAGTCCCACACTTTCAAGATCTTCGAATCCCAGGCCCATTTTGCGGGATCCTTGTGGAGAACAATTACAATAAGCGCATCCTATTGTACCCGTCCAGTTTTAGCGACTTTCCAAATACTTTTTTTGTGTCTTTATTAGAGTGGCTTTCAGCCTCCTGGGCTGGTTCGCCATCTTTCCGAATACTGTGTTCTCCTGAAGTTGCGCCAACTCGTGATTCATTCTTGTCCCCCGTACGCTGTTTTTAATTATTGGCAATTGCAGCCTTTTATGAACTTCATCTATTTAATTTTCTCTAATCCATCGTTTAGTTTTCCTGAGGGCTATTATTCATCTCAAAGCAAAAAAAAATTCGAAAAATTTTTGCTCAGTAAAACAATATCTGCTTTTTCTTTTTTTCGCATTTCATGCGTATTGCCTCACAAATCGCTTATTCCTTAGTGTTCTCAGTGCAACTCTCTCAACTTAGTGTTCTCAGTGTACTTCCACTGTTATTAATTGAGAGCTTTAGATTCCAGGTACCATTATTTGCATAAATATGATTGTGTGGCAAGTACATTCATACCCAGCCACCTCCAGCATGATGTTGCTTTGTAGCTGCGCCTTTACCGGCTGAGCTAAGGGAGGAACTTCCTCCACTCACCGATAGCAGGATCAGTTTTAAATTTGAATGTCACAGGAATAAATGTTTGCAATCAATCTCTATATTTTAACCGTTAAAACGGCAGCAACCTGAGCAATCATTAACGGCAACATCACAACATCATATTTAGTTTTCTATTTGATCTCAGGCTCTACTCTGGGAGCTTTTAAGGGGTAAGGCCACTGTAAATTTTTTGAAAAATCGATTTTTTTTTTTATTGGCTTAAAAAATAGTTTAAACCCTCTAGAATAAGAAAAAAAAGGTCCTGTGCGAAAAAAAATTTCGTTGTCCTTAGGAAATGAAGGGAAATGCAAATAAAAAAAAAAAAAAACTTTAAACGCGTTTTTCTCGAAACATCGTTTTTCAAAA
This sequence comes from Aedes japonicus, assembly GCA_034211315.2. Lineage (NCBI taxonomy): Eukaryota > Metazoa > Arthropoda > Insecta > Diptera > Culicidae > Aedes > Aedes japonicus. The sequence continues at coordinate 37,714 of JASCZW010008754.1, read as the reverse complement.
TGGCACGCAGCATAACTCGAACAATTTTCATTTTTTACTTGAAATTTTAACCAGATGTGAACATTTACATTATCTTGAGAATGTCGATCGGAATTTTCAAGAACTTTATTTATTGATTTTTATTAACAAAAAACTTGCCGTTTTTTTCGTCAAAAATCAATTTTTTTCAAACGCACGCAAATCCACAAAAATTGATATTTTTTAAAATCCGATCGACATTCTCTAGCTACAGCCCTCTAGATTAATGGTTTTTTTGTTCTAGACTCAAAAGTGCACCAGTGGTGCTGCGTGCCGCGGAGCCCTGGAAGCAAAACATGTCCCGGGAAGATAGCTGTGGAACCGCCATTTTGTTTTTTTTACTGTTAAAAAATTTGATAATAAAGGTTAATGTACGCCCGATAACACCATTAAAAGTTTTTTTCAAATACCTTCAATTTCGGGAGCAAAAAATTGGTGAAAAAACCTTTTTTTGGGCCGTTACAGTGGCCTTACCCCTTAAGGAGCTTAGCATATTATGTGGCAAATTAGAAGAAAATGTTTGATGCGAAAACCAATGCATGATATTTTACATTATGTGGCAAGTACAATGTCAATAAATGTCCACGAAAATCGAGAAAATGTCCAAGCCGAAAGGTTTCCTCCATTAAACCGGAATCGAACTAGGCCCAAAGACCCACTTTAAACGTACAATGCGTTATCATGTACACTTTTTCTGACACTATCGTTACCGTATGGATTGAGAAGCGAATCCATTCCATCGAACGTATCTCTAAGTCGACAGAGCTACTAGCAGATACCATAAAAATCTTTCTTCAACATTTGTTTTATTATTTCTCGTCGCTCAAAAAAATGTGAACATGGACAAGGTCGTTGTCAAGTTTTTTCAGCTGCTGTTTTTTTTTGTGGTTACCGCTTATGTTCCCCAGTTCAAGCTACACGTTGGAAACACTCGGCATATTTGATTAATTTCCACTCTACTTTTGTTTGTTATGCACTTTCTGATGTTGTTTACCGTCTTTTTTTACATATCTGTATGTACTTCTTCGGCTCTCGCTTTCTTTTTCAATCCCTGCATGTTCACACATGATGCATAATGATGGCGATGAGAGATTCAACAGGTATAGTATACATTCACGTACTTACGCACGATGTACACAGCTGTTCGAATGGCGGCTGAGTTTGATTAAACATCCTAATTGGAACCGGACAAGGCTGGTGCCGGCCGTTTTTTTGTATAATAAGATTTAAGACCTGCATCTGAAGATTTGAACAATCGAAAAAATGTGTATGGAAGTTTGAAATTTGCTAATGTAATGTTTTCTTCGATTGCAGATTTAGTGTAAATCAGATGAATTTTTGATACAACTCGTTTCAGGCATAACCTAGTTGAGGGTGACTTTTTTCCCAGAAATCTAGAAAAGTTAAGCGGGCCTTGTTAGATACATAACTTGTTCTTCTGATATTCTGGTGGAAATTAATTACGCTGAGATTTTGTAGTGAATTTATACATTATGTAAAGAATATGACCTTCACAACGAATGACTGTCAAATTTATCAGTTGAACTCACAAAGGGGTTATCAGGGTGTGGGCTTGTAGATATCATATGTCGTTTTCGCCGTCATACCAGGCTAAAATTCTGATGTAAATCCGCAACGAATCCAAATAACAAAAAATACGATGTCGTTACAACCCAGGAAGTTTTTCGATCAAATAGTGAAGGTTTCATTAATGCTGCTTTCAATTTTTCTCCCGTAAAGCCATAGAAAAGAACAAATTGAAATACATGAAACATAATAAAGGGCGATACGGTCAAAATTTGGTCAACATCAACTTGACGTATTTCTTTCAATTTTGCATTTAAAAAACCTGAACACTCCTCATTTTGAAGGTGTGTGTGTGTAGAATGTTGCTCCTATTTTGATTTTGGAATTCACTCTTCAGTTGTCAAAATGCCGTCCAAGCAAGAAGAGCAGCGTATCAAAATTTTGCTCGCGCATCGCGAAAATCCGAGCTACTCGCACGCAAAGTTGGCAAAATCGCTAAAAGTTGCCAAATCAACCGTTACAAATGTAATTAAAGTGTTTGAGAACGTTTGTCGACAGCCAGGAAGTCTGGATCGAGGGGAAATCGAAAACCGGAAGCCGCTGAGACGACAAGAGAGTTGCCGGTAGTTTCAAGCGAAACCTAACCTATCTCTCCGAGATGCCGCAAATAAGCTGGGTGTATCGTCTACAACCGTGCATCGAGCCAAAAAACGAGCCGGACTATCGACTTACAAGAAGGTAGTGACTCCAAATCGCGATGATAAACAAAATACGACAGCCAAAGCGCGATCCCGGAGGCTGTACACGACGATGCTGACGAAGTTTGACTGCGTGGTAATGGACGACGAAACCTACGTCAAAGCCGACTACAAGCAGCTTCCGGGACAGGAGTTTTATACGGCAAAAGGAAGGGAAAGGTAGCAGATATTTTCAAGCACACGAAACTGTCAAAGTTCGCAAAGAAATATCTGGTTTGGCAAGCCATCTGTACCTGTGGCTTGAAAAGCAGCATTTTCATAGCTTCCGGGACTGTCAACCAAGAAATTTACGTGAAAGAGTGTTTGAATAAACGTCTGCTGCCTTTCCTGAAGAAACACGGTTGTTCCGTACTGTTTTGGCCGGATTTGGCATCTTGCCATTACGGTAAAAAGGCCATGGAGTGGTACGCCGCCAACAACGTGCAGGTGGTTCCCAAGGACAAGAACCCTCTCCAACACGCCAGAGCTCCGCCCAATTGAGAAATACTGGGCTATTTGTCAAGCGGAACCTAAAGAAGACCAAAAAAACTGCTAAGGACGAGCAGCAGTTCAAGGCAAACTGGCTTTCTGCGGCGAAGAAGGTGGACAAGGTGGCTGTACAAAATCTGATGGCAGGGGTCAAGCGTAAGGCCCGGCAATTCGGATTTGGAAAAGCGGAAGCCGAACTAAATATTTTTCCTGAATTTTATACTAATTGAACTTGAAAAAGAAATTTAATTTGATTTTTAAATAAACGATTTCACCGATTTACACGCGTTTTCCCTTGACCAAATTTTGACCGTATCACCCTTTATGCAAAAGTTCCGATTAAAGTATTTTGTAGTTAGTCTGTTAATTTGGGTTCGAGATAATTTTCTCAAAATGCGAATAACTTTCACATTTCAAGTTATTCGCGTTTTTCGCGTTCGTTGCTTATTTGATTTTATGTAGTTTTATTTTTAATCATTTCTCACTATTTTTTGATACATTTTTTTTCTTTAGAAAAATTAGTTAAAGTGGAAATATCTATTTCAATGTTTAGTGTTAAGGTGCTCATTTGTATGTTTTATATCTGTTTTAGATAAGTACTCAGGTTTTATTTTGAAACCACTTTAAAATTTTATATTGCTACTTGCACGTAACATGTTCAATATACTAAGAAGGAATAACTGCCATATTATTTTGTTAAGTTTTCATAACATGCTACTCTGAAGGTGTACGCACCTCTAAAATCAAATTTGCTAACACAAAAATAAAGTACTCAAGAAATGTAGAAACATTGTACAACACATTCATGGGCCACACCTAATAATTTCATCGCAAATACCCATGTCCCACTTTTTATATTTCGTCCCACTGTGCGACATTGATATCGTAGCACGTAACATTGAAGAAGCTCACGAGAAGAAAATGTTAGCCTCCTACCACGAGTTCAGATCGACGGTGATAAAATCGAGGTAGAAGACGAATTCGGAAATCAGGGCTCATTGGTGACCACCGATAACAACACCAGCATAGAAACACAAAGGCGCATTATGGCTGGCAATTGTGTCTACTTTAGACTCCGAAGGACGCTAAGATCGAACAAAGTTCGCCGAACTACAGAGTAGACCATCTAGAAGACAATAATTAGGCCGGTAGTTCTATACAGCCACGAAACATGGACTTTGCATGTGGAGGACCAACGCGCCTTTGGTGTCTTTGAACGGAAGGTGCTGCGTACGATTTACGATGGAGTGCAGATGGAAGACGGAACGTAAAGGAGTCAAATGAACCACGAATTGCATCAGTTGCTGGGAGAACCTCGCAGCGTACACATCGCTAAAATCGGCCGACTACAATGGTCTGAGAAAATCATAAGAATGTCGGACGACAGCCTTGTTGAAATGATTCTCGAAAACGAACCGATGGGTACAAGAAAAAGAGACGAGGGACGAGCAAGGTGGATCGATCAAGTAGAAGGCAACCTGCGGACTCTTCGCAGACAGCGAAGCTGGCGAGGTACAGCCATGGACCAAATACAATGGAGACAACTTCTGTGTACGGAAGATGCCACACCGGCCTTGGTCTGATTGGTAAGGTAAGTTGTATTATGTAAGAAAATGTGCTACCTAAATTGTGAAATAACAATTCATGGCATTTGATTCTGAACAGTTCAAACTAAAATTTAAAAAAGTGAGAGTTGTTGATGAACGTACTTTTTCTATTATCAGTACAAAAAAATGTATGCTTATTTTGATGTCTTATAGCTGTGGAAGCTCAGGTAAATTTTATCTCCTGTACGCCCATTAAAAAACACCACCCTTCTTGAGGACTGGTGCTTTAAGCTAGCAATTAAGCACTGTATTTAAAAGAAATGTTAATGCAGAACCCGTAGCTTTCGGAAGGCCAACCCTGGTCCTCGGAAAGTGGGTGGTTTGTTGTCGAGGCCCTGCCACGAGCAGGCGCTAAAAAATCTGGCAACGGAAGAGTTAACAAAGGGAATACGGACCGGAACGAATGACCGCGAAGACCACAGGGACGAAAAAGGACTTGTAATTTGGAGCTTCGGTACGTGGGAGTGCAAATCTCTCATCTTCATCGGAAGTAGACGCATACTCTCGAATTTCAGTCCGCGGACTCGGCATCGTAACGCTGCAGGAGTGTGTTGGAAGGCATACATGGTGCGAACGTATAGAGTGCCCAATCAAAGCTGCAACAACACACGTGAGCTGGAACAGCTTCCATCGTGATGCGCAATATGCAAGGTGCGTGATCGGTGGTCGGTGGTCGATCAACGAAAGAATGAGCGAAGGTCGGTTCTTCAACTTGAGCAGAATCAACGTGCACAGGCCACATTCGGGAAGAACTAATGATGTCAAGGACGTGTTCTACGCGCAGCTTGAACGCAAGTTCGACCTTTGCTTAAGCCACGACTTCAATATCTACATAAAACACCAGAATTAACAGGTTGGCTAGGAGGAGGAGGTGTTCAGATAGACAATTGGAAAGTTCAGCGCTCACCAGCTCCTACGACTCACTTTCCGCACAGTTTCCCTTATCGCTACACATGGAAATCACCATGTGGTTTCAGACGGAATCGCTTATCGACCATGTTCTAATGTCGACTCTAATCACAACCTGGTGATGGTTAAATTGTGCCCAAAGCTCTCCGTCATCAACAATATACAGCCTCCTCGGTACGACCTAGAGGGACTGAAACAACCGAATGTCGCCACTGGGTATGCGCTTCATCTTGAGGCAGCGTTGCCGGACGAGGGTGAGCTCCTCGATGAGCCCTTGCTTTTGAGCACTGCTGGAGTACTATCAAAGCAGCCTTAAACAACGCAGCTTAGAACATCGCCGGGTACGTAAAACGGAGTCATGAAATGATTGGTTCGACGAAGAGTGTAGAGAGATTTTGGAGGAAAGGACGCATCTCGGGTGATAATGCTGCAGCAAGGGTCCCGGCAGAACGGGGAACGCTGCAAACGGAAGCGGAAATAGCAGATCCTATTCTTCCGGGAAGAAGCGGAGTATGAAGAGGTGGAGCGGCAGTAGCCTTCTCAAGAAACACGAAAGTTTTACAAGAAGCTCAACGCATTCAACAGAGGCTTTGTTCCGCGGGCCAAAATGTGCAGGGATAAGAATGGAAGCATCTTGACGAACGGAGAAATTCGACGAACACCTGAATAGCGCAGTGGACTTAGTGAGAACCAAGAGAGCGGAAGCAATGACTACATCAGTATGGCAAATGAGGTTAATAACCCGCTCCCACGCAGAGGGAAGTTGAGGATGCTATCCAACAACTAAATAACAATAGGGCAGCTGGTAGGGATGCTATCGGAGCTGAATTCTCCAGCTGGGAGACTGCACAGCTCCCGGAGGGTTGGAAAGAATAGGTCGTATGTCCCATCTACAATAAAGGCGACAAATTGGAGTCTGAGAACTTTCGAGCAATCACCATTCTGAATGTTGCCTAAAAATTACTATCCCAGATTATCTTCCGTCGTTTATGACCTATAACGAATGAGTTCGTGGGAAGTTGACAAGTCGGCTTCGTCAACTACCATTCGACAACAGACCTTTACCGTACGGCAAATCCTCCAGAAATCGCATCACCTGTGCGCTTCGATTTTAAGGCGGCAAAGGCCAGTATTGACCGCATAGAGCTATGAAAATTCATGGATTCCCTGAGAAGCTCGAAGCTGCGTGAAGGTCGTAGCCGAACAATCCAGTTCGTTTGAATCTCGCCGGTGGCTTCGACAAGGTGATGGACATTCCTGCGTTCTGTTCAATATCCTATGTAGAAGGTGTCAAGCGACCAATCGGGTTTAACATGCGGGGTACGATTGACATTGTCTGCCGAAAATTTGGGACGGTGGCAGTAACATGGTGGCAGAAGCAAGAAAAATCGGACTGGTGGTAAATGCGTCGGGCACAAAGTACAATGTACAGACAGGGGTCGCCTAGGTTACTCTGTAGCGATAGACAGCAATACTTTCGAGGATGTGGATGAATTCGTCTACCTTGGATCCTGGCTTACGACAGACAACAAAATTAGTGCTTAGTGCTCCACAAGAAACTTCGGTCAAAAATTATTCACCTCGCCTCGAATGTACTATGTATAAAACGCTTTTAAGACCGTTGGTTCTCTAAAGATATGACACTTGGGCCATTTTCGAAGAAGACTTCCAAGCGGCGAAGAATGAATCACGAGTTCGCTCAACTGTATGGCGAACTAAGTATTCGGAAGGTGGCAAAAGCTGGAAGAAAATTCGGCTGATAAAAGAAGGCGTGGAGCGCAGCAGGCTAGATGGGCAGACCAGACACTCAACGATCTGGTGAGTGTAAGACGCAGCCGAGGATGCAGAGATGCAGGCGCGAATTGAATGTTGTGTCGAGAATATTGTTGATTCGGTGTTATCTGTATATATATATTAACAAAATAAACAATAGCTTTGTCCAAGAGAAGTCAAAACTGGAAATGATGTGACAGACCACAACGAATCAAACACTATCATACGGGCCTGAATAATTACGGAGTGCAAAAACATTAAGACTGACAATGAGTGATCTCAAAAGCTTTGCATAACGTAATGTTTCTTACATATGATTATTTCGTGTGAAAAAGTAGGTTGCTGCTCTAAACTACGCCATGATGGAAAAAAATAATCAATTATTATTTTAAAAAAAAAACCTATTATTGTTTATATTGCCTATACATTGGGTCAAAAGCTCCATAACCGCCTACCAAAAGCGCTCTTATAAGCATTGGTATTGTTGCGTTACTAAATGGCCACGCCTCAGACACTATCATCCCTGATGATTTTTTTTTCAATTTCAATTTCCTTCCTACTAAAAAATACAGGGAAATACATAGACAACTTCCATTAACGTACACTTATCTATATTGGCTCGCAAGCGCGGTTCTTTAGCTGGTTCGGTCATTCATGGTGCGCCTTGATGATAAATGCAAATATGATTTTTTTCGTACGACCAAACGAGCGGCGAGCGGTGCACTAAAGTAAGGCATGAACACACCTCGTCTAGACGGGGGTGTACTTTTTAGTGTGAAAAGAAAATTTATCTACGTTCTGCTTTTCTTGGCTGTTAACGAAGGCTTGCCAACAGCACATTCATTTGTAGGAAGCGAGCGGAAATGACTGCGCATTTTGGTTAGATAATATGTAACAGGTAAAATGCCATTTAGTCATAAAAATGTCAATATTGAAACAAGTGTGAAGTTCTGAGTTACAACGTGCGTGTTGGAAGAACAAGATAAGACGGAAAATTAGTTTATATTCCAAATGGCAAATTAGCACACATTGTTGTTTTTGTTAATTTTTTGCCTGCTAAAAAATAAAGGCAAGATCGATTTCACTGTCATGCCTAGCATAGTTGTACTTTTTTATTAACCTTAAATGTTTAAATCAAGAACGGATTATTTCTAATATAGTTCAACTATTTGAAATTTAATTATATTAAGATAACTTTGGAACCATATTAAACATAAGACTAGAATTCTGACTATCATATGTGTAAATGTGCAAATTGAACAAATTACATTTTCCATTTACCATGCTTGGCATGACATAAGCAAGAGGGCAAATACAAAGGATCCAATAATAAGCTATAAAGGCTACCAAATGGTGAAATAATAGTCCATAAATAATTTTAAAAAATCTGGGTTATGTGAAGATGATTAAGCGTAGCCTGTTTTTCCTGAGCTTTGAGGAACACTTTTTGTTATGGAGAAACTGTACGTAACATTAAAATACATGTCAAATTACAGATCAGCAAAAGCAAGTGAACAATTTATATCATATATTGAAAAATCCAACAAAAATGACGACTCTATGAAAGGATCACATCCGTATTTGGGCATGCACGTAAATGATTTTTTTATTATTTTAAGATCTTGCATCCATCAACATTAAAAGCTGCAGCCACCGAGAGAAAAGTGAGGATTCGAACGAGAGCATAAACCTACTTGTTTGTTTTATATATCTGCAGTGCACCACAGATCGCCGTTCAGCAAAAATAAACCCATAATGGATAAGAGGTGCAAAGACACAGGAAAGCTTGCAATGTTTTACAAAGTAGTTTTTACCACTTGTTAGAGCGCATTGTAAACACTATTGTTGGCGTGAAGCAAAGACAATTTTTTTTCCGATTAAATAACTCCTGGATTTATTACGCAGGGATGTTAAAAAATCCCTTTAAAGAAAAATAATAAACAAATTTAGTCTTTGTCACATGTTGATCACCTATCTATATGTTATTTCTTAATTTTTAAGATGTTTTATGAATTCATGTATTTTTTGAGTGTTATAATTTGACCAATGTTTTTTCCATTATGACCCACAGTGCAGTCCATGTTTATGTTGTGCCATCGCTTTGCGATCATCTCTGTTGTACGTTATGTTGCTTTCTTTTGTGTGTTGCATGCAATTGTGTGTCTTGCTTCATTCTACTCACGTTTAGTGTTGTCTCGCTGTTTAATAGCCAACAAATCCGTATGCTTTCTATGTTCGTTTTATGCTAGCGGACACAGCACTGTAATGTAATAGGGGTTAGATTTTATGTGTGTTTTACATGTTGTACCTTGCCGTTTAATTCAATGTTCGTGTATAATTTTAAACTAACTAAACGTACTGTGTGTAGTTCTTCGTGGTATGGCTATTCTATAAGATAAAGGAACTTAAAGATAAACTGAATTTCACCAACTTTCCTATGCCTACATGCACTCCTAACTCGTAAACTTTGTCCTGCTTTCAATGATTTTTATTGTTCTATTGTGGTTTTTGTGTATATGTAACCTGACGGCAGTCGTTGGTAAGCTGACGGCTGTCAACTTTATTGCGCAAGCCGTTTGCGACTACGTGTGACCGGGGTGATGCACGTCCGCCAGTGCTGCCAGTCTGTCGGTTCGTCACGTCCGTGACACTTCCCTTCAGTACGTCTGGGCCTTCGCTCGACGTACTCCAACTGGAATCGACATCAAGCACTGCAATTTTTACCGCGGGTCTCTCCAGTCTCCCGTTGGCCGTTTTCAGAGTTGCTCGCCGTACCTGTCCGTCCTTTGACCGAACTACCTCGACCACTCGTCCTTTCGGCCAGCAGTTCCGTGGAAGGGCGTGGTCGACAATCAGGGCTACGTCTCCTACCTGAATCGGTCGTACTGGCTGAAACCACTTCGATCGGCGTGTCAGGGTGGGCAGGTACTCGGTGATCCATCGCTTCCAGAACTCGTCTGCGAACTCTTGCGCCACAATCCACGAGTTTGTGAGTTGTTTCGGAGTGTTGTTTAAGGCGATCGAAGGGCTTGGATCCATTAGAGGATCCTAAAAGGAAATGGTTCGGCGTTAGAGGTGATGAAGATTGCACGTCTAACGGTAAATCTGTCAGTGGTCGTGAATTAATGATCATCATGGCTTCTGATAGTCGGCTTCGCAGGATTTCATCCGTCGGAAGGCGCTTGGTCTCTGTTTGATACAAAACTTTCTTTACCGACTGGATTAGTCGCTCCCAGCTCCCTCCAAAGTGCGGAGCGGCTGGTGGATTGAACGTCCACTTTGTATTGGGTTCCACGAAATACGCCATCATCTCGTCTTGGTCCACCTTTTGCAGTTCTCTGCGAAGCTCGCGATCGGCGCCGATAAAATTAGTACCGCGATCGCTGAAGATCTCGATGGGGTTTCCTCGGTGTGCGATGAAGTTCCTGAGTGCGAGGATACAGGAGTCCGTCGACAGAGTGTGTGCAATTTCAATGTGGATGGCCCGGGTGGTTAAGCAGGTCATGAGGACTCCCCAGCGTTTTTCTACCCTCTTTCCAACTACTACCTGCATGGGACCAAAATAGTCTATGCCAGTATAGGAAAAGGGTCGACTGAATGCTGCCATTCGCCCTGCAGGAAGATCGGCCATCAATGGAGGATGTGGTCTGACTCGTCGGATCTTACATGCCTGGCAGGCGTGGTACACCCGTTTGTACGCTGAAGGAAGCCGTGGAATATGGAACTTCAGACGGATCTGACTGATGACTGTATCGTGGTTGATATGCTTGTACCGGCAGTGGTAATCGGCGATCACGAGGTTCGTCAGATGATGTCGTCTTGGCAGCAGGATGGGATACTTGGCGGAATCTTCCACGAACTGGCATAAGCTGATGCGGCTTCGCATCCGTAGTAATCCAGCAGCGTCGATGAAGGGACTCCAGCTTATACAGCTTACTGTTCTTTGGAAGCGGTCGGCTACCAATTTCATTCGTTGACTTGGCACTGGACAGCAGATCATACTCCTCGGGGAAGGATTGCTTTTGAACATGTCGATAGATTTCCACTCCGCTTTCTGCAGTTCTTCCTGGGTGAACGGTGTAGAGGTCAACGGAGAGTGGATTTTGTGGCGGAGATTCGAACGATACCGCAGGATATATGCTACTGCTCTGTGAATCCGCTTCCATCGGGAAAATCGTTCGAATCGAAGCACAGGTTCGCGAACGTTGTGGTGAAGTATACTTGATCGGATTTCCTCGACAGTTGTCCCGGGATCTTTGCTGTTTGCTGGCCACTGGCATCTTGGCTTCCACAGGAATTCAGGACCTCGGAACCAGTGACCCGTAGGAGACAAATCAGGCAACCTTTGCCATTTCGTGCCTTCGTCTGCTGGGTTCAATCGCGTTGATATCCACTTCCACTCTTTCATTTCGGTTGCTTCCATTATTTCACCGATCCTGTGAGCGACGAAGGTAGAGTATCGGCGGTGATCCGACCTTATCCAACAGATGACGTCTCGCGAGTCAGTCCAGAAACATCGTTCGGATATCTTCAATCGATGCGATTCGGTTATGGTGGCCGCGAGGCGTGTTCCAATAACAGCTGCTTGAAGTTCAAGACGTGGAACCGACATGTATTTCAAAGGTGACACTCGAGCCTTTGCTCCGATCAACGCGCATTCTACCGTGCCCTTGTTCAAACCGCAGATACGCTACGGCAACCATCCCGTCTCGGCCTGCGTCGGTGAAGATATGAAGTTGAATGTTGGTATTATCGGCGATCTTCGTAGTCAGCCGATAACACCGGGGAACGCTAATTTCTTCGACTTGGGGTAGGACTTTCAACCACTCCTTCCACTTTTCCACAAGCTCTGTCGGTATCTCTTCGTCCCAATCTGTCCCTGCACGCCAGACCTCTTGCAGTAGGATTTTCAGGAACATCAGGAAGCACCCAATCAGTCCCAAAGGGTCGTACATCGTCATCAGGGTTTTGAGCAGTTCCTCTTCGTCGGTATTTTCCGACCATTGAGCAAATCGTCGTCGTGTTTCGGAGAGAGCTTGAAGGTAAAGGTATCCGTTGAGATTCTCCACCACATGCCGAGAACTTTCTCCGTCGCCATCTGAGAACTGAGATCGAGATCCTTTTCGCCTTCTCCGACATTGGTGATACTATGCAGCACTTTTTTTGAATTTGATAACCAGTGGTGTAGTTCGAAGCCGCCTTGGCCGTGAATGAACTGCACTTCCTTAGCCAACTTCATTGCTTCCTCTTCGTACTCCTCACTAGTCAGCCAGTCATCGACGTAATGGTCTTTCTGGATACATTCGGCAGCTCGCGGAACTGTTGCTCGAATCGTTTGGCATTAAGGTTCTTCACATATTGCGCGCAGCTAGGCGAACATGTAGCTCCGAAGGTCATAACATTCATGGCGTACACTCGCGAAGGCCGACTCGTATCTCCGTCTTCCCACCACAGGAATAGCTGGCTGTATTGATCGTCCAGATTTGTCAGCACCTGATGGAACATCTCTCGTAGATCCGCAACTATGGCGAAGCGATACTCACGAAACCTGTAAAGTACTGACAGTAACGAAGACAGTTGATCGGGACCGGTTAGCAACGCAGAATTCAACGAAACTCCTTTGAAGCTAGCAGCCGCGTCCCAGACTAGGCGAATTTTATCGGGCTTGTTGGGGTTTATGACTGGGAAAATTGGCAGGTACCACTTTCGAGGATGCTTCACGGCAGCTTCTTCCGGTGTCAACATACGAATGTATCCCTTGTGCTCATACTCCTTCATTTTTAGCCGCAACGCTTCGGCCAATGCTGGATCACGATTCATCCGCTTTTCCAAACAGCTTAGACGCTTCTCGGCCATGGCTCTGTTGTCTGGGAGTCGAACGTCGTCTTTCCGCCATAGTAATACGGTCTCGTACCGACATCCCTTAAGCTGTGTACCAGATGAGAGTAACTGCAACGCGCGCTCGTCGTCCTTGGAAAGTAGCGGTTTAGTAGATTTCAAGACGCCCAAGCTGTCAATAGAGTAGTATTCCTTCCATGCAGCATTTAGGCTTGAGTCTCCATCTGCTGAACACGGACATATATGGAAACTATGGCAGGCACTGATGTTTATACCTGGTGTTTCTGCGGTCACCGAACATGGACCGTATACCAGCCACCCCAGGCGCGTTTTAGAAGCGACCGGCTCATTTTCCCGACCTTCTTTACTTTTAAGCGCATGTCCGACGTGGCAATTATCAATACCGATCAAGATCCTCGGTGATGCAAATTCGTACGAATTGATAGGAAGCCCCTTAAGATACTCGTATCGTACGGACAGCTCCGGAACAGAGATTGACTGCAGCGGTAGAGAAAGTGTTTTCACGGTGTGAACTTTGGGGAGCATGTACGCCGAACCATGGTTTCCTGCGCCAGAAATCTTTAGGCTGAGTCTGACAGATTCTCGCTCCTCCCGTTGCTGACCAGCTGTCCAATTCAGGCAAAGCGGACTCGGCTTCCCTTCGAGCTTCAACTCCTTCAGAAGGCCATGTTCCATGAAAGTCGCTGATGATCCGTCATCCAAAAATGCATACGTATCTACGGAGACCCCCTTGCCGTGCAGCGTTACCGGAATGTATCGGAATAGAGTTTTTCCGGTCATCTCGCTATGCGTGTTGCAATTTTGACTCGTAGTCTGATTACTGGATTCCCTTACTCGGTACCTCGCTTCATCGTGTAGCATCGGATGGTGCATGAATGTACACCCGTTTTTTCCGCACGTAGTCTTGATGTTACAAGCACCGAAGTGCTTTTGCAGGCACTTCTTGCACATTTTTTTCTCCCTCAGCGTCGACCACCGAGAAGAAATACTCATGGCCTGAAAGGTCCGACATGCTTCAACCTTACTGCACTCTCCATTGCAAACCACGCACCGCTTTATAGCTGTTCGTGTTGACTCAGGTTTCGACTCTTCTTCTCTAGAATGAACATTCATGTAGCTGTCCTGTTTACGGGTTTGCTTGCTGTTGAAGGACTCCATCGGAGTGGTAGTGACTGAGCATGCTGCTTCCACCATTTTCTCCAACCAATCGCCGAAGCTCGATAGACTAACCCAAGGTAGAGTTTGCCTGTACAACGCCCAGTTCAGCTTTATCGTTGGTGGTAAGCGGTCGACCAACTCCTGCACCAAGGCGATGTTGCACAAATATTCGTCCAGTCCACATGCCTTGACAGTAGCTACGACATTCTGAACCGCTACACCAAAGTCGATGAGTGTATTCAGTTTCTCCGCTTTCGGTGACGGCATTTCGCGAATCCGCGTTACAAGAGAATGCACTATTACCTCCGGACGCCCGAATAGAGTCTTCAGCGTAGTCATCACTCCATGAAGGTTGGATGGATGCAGTAACCGGCACCGGACTGACTCGAGTGCCTTTCCCTTCAGGCTCCGTTGAAGCCGGAGCATATTTTCTTCGTCGCTGTACCCACATATTCTCGTGGAACTCTCGAAGCTTGCGTAGAAAAGCGGCCAATCCTCCGCGTTTCCAGAAAATGTGGGTAAGTCTCGAGCCACTGCTTGGCGTGCTGCCAACTGGGACTTACTAAGCTCATGATTCGCATTGGAACTAAATGAGCTGTTGTTTGAGCTAGTCCCACTGACGTTTAGTCTGACCTCTGCGGTACGCGGGTTCAACGTCGTCTGATCCATTCTGGTGGATGTTCGCCTTCGCTGTAACAGAGCACATCTTTCTGCAAGCTGCCGCTTCTCCAATGCGTGCTTTTCCTCCAGCACCCGCAGTTCTTCGTTCAGACCTGCATCGTCGTCACCGTCGATGTGTACCGTTGTTCCGATCGTAGTAGAATTAGCTTTTGGAATTGCTCCCGTTCTGGTGTAATCCTCCCTTGGGCTCGTGTTCTGCTGCATACTAAACTGCACTCGTTGATTCTCCCGGACCTTGACCTTTTCTAATTCCCTTTGCAGGCTTTCGATTTGGTTTCTCATTTCCTGCATGGCGTTCGATTGATTCGCTTGCATCGTCAGTCCAGTTTGTTCATGGGCGCCTGGTGTTGTTGAAGCTGGCGGGACCTGAGCTTGGGCCATAACACACCCAACACAACTCCAGTCATTCTCCGACTCACTTTCAACCACACCTGCACACTTCGCGTGAAACCACCGATGACAGATATAGCAATCGACCATAGTCGTATCGTCCGGGCTTTTGCAATAAGTACAAGTTGCTGATTGAACCCGGGCATTTAAGGGGGAACTTGAATCGAGACCTGAACCATTTCCGGTAGACATTTTGCCACCCGATCGCAAATTAAACGGATTTTTTAAATTGTTGGCGTGAAGCAAAGACAATTTTTTTCCGATTAAATAACTCCTGGATTTATTACGCAGGGATGTTAAAAAATCCCTTTAAAGAAAAATAATAAACAAATTTAGTCTTTGTCACATGTTGATCACCTATCTATATGTTATTTCTTAATTTTTAAGATGTTTTATGAATTCATGTATTTTTTGTGTGTTATAATTTGACCAATGTTTTTTCCATTATGACCCACAGTGCAGTCCATGTTTATGTTGTGCCATCGCTTTGCGATCATCTCTGTTGTACGTTATGTTGCTTTCTTTTGTGTGTTGCATGCAATTGTGTGTCTTGCTTCATTCTACTCACGTTTAGTGTTGTCTCGCTGTTTAATAGCCAACAAATCCGTATGCTTTCTATGTTCGTTTTATGCTAGCGGACACAGCACTGTAATGTAATAGGGGTTAGATTTTATGTGTGTTTTACATGTTGTACCTTACCGTTTAATTCAATGTTCGTGTATAATTTTAAACTAACTAAACGTACTGTGTGTAGTTCTTCGTGGTATGGCTATTCTATAAGATAAAGGAACTTAAAGATAAACTGAATTTCACCAACTTTCCTATGCCTACATGCACTCCTAACTCGTAAACTTTGTCCTGCTTTCAATGATTTTTATTGTTCTATTGTGGTTTTTTGTGTATATGTAACCTGACGGCAGTCGTTGGTAAGCTGACGGCTGTCAACTTTATTGCGCAAGCCGTTTGCGACTACGTGTGACCGGGGGTGATGCACGTCCGCCAGTGCTGCCAGTCTGTCGGTTCGTCACGTCCGTGACAACTATCTTGATGAAATGCTCTCTGCTCCGTAATGAGACATAGAGCTAAAATGCGAGCTCACTGTGTACATATGCATTTTCCAGTTAAACTGACTGTCAAATGCTGGGTAGAGATTTCTACTGGTGTGAATGCAAAGGTTGATATTACGGAACAAGTATCAAGCCTCATACAGGGCTGGTAGCGGATTTAGGGATAAATAATAGTGACTTTAGTGACTAAAATAATAAAAATAGTGACCAAATTGTGACCAAATAGTGACTAAAAAGTGATTTCCAAATTAAAGTATGTTTTAATTTTTTATACATTTGTTTTATAAGTTGTATAAGTACAGTATAAATTAACTAAGTGATTACCCCCGTTTGCAAATAATCAATAATACTGCGGGGCAGGGTCACTTTTTGGGTTTTTCTTTGTAAAGAAGCGACGTAAACAAGCGACTTTTTTTTCTCCACGACCTCCTACACTTTGTCCGCAGCTCGTTTTTGCGAAGATGGGTCTATACGCATGGTTGAAACGCCTTCCAGCATCTGTGTCTGTGCTAGAATTACTTCTGACATATTTTGCTGAAGAAGTTCAGGAAGAAAAAATAAATGCCTTATTAATAGTGTAAAGCGTTGTTTCAGAAAATTGTACATTTGCATACGTATTATTAAACTCTCGTTGATAAACGTTTAATATGTTTTTATCTTTCTGGAATGTTCTAGGTTATCCAAAATGAATCAGAGCTCCGAACTTCAGATCTACTGTTGTAGCAGAAGCTTTTAGCGCTGTATAAGGTTCGGATATGTATTCAAACATATTGCATAAACCTTTTGGAATCAACAGTCATTATTTGAAAACTTGATGATATTCTAGGTCATCGAAACTGACCTTGAGTTCAGAACTTAAGATCGACAGTAGTAACTATAGCTTTTTGGGCTATACAAAATTACGCTACGTGTTAAACCATATGTAGTGAATATTTTCGAACGTAAAGAAAAACACCATGAGATGAACGGGGATAATCTAGGTCATCCAAACTATCCTTGAGTTCAGAACACAAGATCTACAGGTGTAACATTAGGTGTGTGGAGTGTGTGAAGGGACAATATGTATTTATATTGATTGAATAGTGTGGAAGACTTACAGACATAATGCGACAATCTTGGGATTTTCTAGGTACTCCAAACTTTACTTAAGTTCAAAACATAAGATTTATCGTTGTAACAAAAGTTTTTGAGCTATATATTGGGATTCAAACATATTTAATGAATCTTTTGGAAGGGCAACACTCATTATTTTATAACTTTGAGATCCTCTAGAAAATCCAAGCCGTCATGGAGTTCGTAAGTTGAAGTATACTGTAGTAACAGTAGTTTTTTGGGCTATACAAAGTTACGTCACGTATTCAAGTATATTCAGTGAATATTTTCGAACGTAAAAATACAAAAGAAGAAATTCTTGGGATGGTCTAGGTCATCCAAACTGTCTGAGGGTTCAGAACTTAAGATTTAAGGTTGTAACAGTAAATTTTAAGCAATACAAAGTAACAGTAAATATTCAAACATATTCAATAAATATTCTTAAAGTAAAAAAACATTACAAAGTTATATGACATGTTCTAGGTCATCCAAACTATCATTGAGAACATAGGGCCAACAGTTGTAACGAAAATGAATATTTTGAGAGAACAACAGACATTATGAAATAATCTTCTGATGTTCTAGGTTATCCCAACTTTCCTGGAATTCAAAACTTAAAATCTACAGCCGAAGATTTTGAGTTTAGAATTGTAGCTTAAAATCACCAGCTGTTTTGGGTTTAGCAAAGTAGCAATATGTATTTGACCAAATCAAATGAGTCTTTTGGAATATAGTGAAATACCTTGAGAACTGATCTTCTGTTCAGAACTTCCGATATACAGTTGCAACCGTAGCTTTTTGGGCTAAACAAGGCTACGATAAATATTCATACAAATTCAATTAATATTTTAAAACGTCCTAAGACGTCAAAGGATAACCTTGCTAGTTTCAGTTCATTCAAACTGTCCTTCAAAAGTTATGGTCTACAATTGTAACAATAGCTCTATGGGCTATACAAAATTAAGTTAGTTTGTTTGGCATAGAATATCCCACTATTATCTCATAGTGTCAGTTTATCTTCCAGGACATTCATTGAATATATTTGAAGACCTATCATATTATGGTAAAGCGAATAGAGCTACTGTTACAACTGTTCATCTTAAGTTCTGATGACCTGGGCAGTTTGGACGACCCAGCAGATCTCAAAAATATTTCCTACTTTATTCAATCATTTCTATGTTATTGAAATTGCTTGTATAAATAGGCCTGAAAGGAGCAGGTAGCAAGTTCTTAATATAGTCCTCCTGTTCTCTGGAAGTGAAGTATTCGCAGGCCACAAATTGGGCTTACAAACTCGAACGACTATGGTTTTATCAACCTTTCCAGATCTGCGTACATTAGATGTATGAATGGTTCTTCTCTCTAGAAGAAACCTTAGAAAATATTATTGAAATAGATCAGTATGCTTAACAATAGCTTGTAAACTTTATCGATTTTTTAGATCAATTTCGCCTTAATAAGTTTTACAACTTTGAGCAAAAATATTCGGTTTAACAGCAGTCAAACAAAGTCAGAATAAGCTGTATAATAAACTAAGATTATTTGTCTCAGAAATTTCAGCAAAATATAAAATTCTAGTGTACGAGTTTTACTGGAACTTTGAAATCATTACGCTTTTATAAACTGGTCGAATTGCAGTGTATCCCGAATTCATCTATGATGTAATTGAGTTTGCTTGACTGACGGAATAAGAACAACCAAATCTAGATTCAGAATTACTACGTGTATAACCGAAAATAAACCTTTTGTCTGATTTTCAATTTGTTCCCACTTTTCTCGACGATTTGGATAACGAAAGGGTAGTCCACTTTTGAAAAAACTGAATCGAACAAATAATTTTTAAAAAAAGTGAGTGTAAATCATATATGACTTAATTCTTGTATGTAGATTCTTCATTGGACATTTTATTTGTATATTGGATAAACGTTTTAAGTTTTCACACCTATCACGTTCGATTCGACATGGACTTCACTGGGTTTATTTGTATAGAAATATGAAAAATTATTAGGAAATAGCTGGAACATTGTAAACACAATGAAAAATGTTATACTATGCGACCACGTGCGCGCATTCAAGCTAATCTAGAGTGCTCTGACCGACCAGCTCAATTGAAATAGAGGCAGGGCAGCGTTCACCAGGGCATCTAGTTTTTACTTCTCGACTTTTATGAAGTATGGCCAGATCACCCAATTTGGTTGACTATTGTACAATATGAACAAGTGTTTTTTTTTTAACTTTTTACATTCGGCAGTGCGAAAATAGTGACTTTAGTGACCATTTTCCGAAAAATAGTGACTTTAGTGACTTTTGGATGCAAATAGTGACTTTTTAGTGACTAGACTCAAAATAGTGACCAAGTCACTAAAAAGTGACTCGCTACCAGCCCTGCATAGATGGATTCAGAATCGATAATAAGCACAAGGGACCATAGTAGTTCTTTTACTTTAAACAAACGACTTTTGTTTTATTACCTATTTTGAAAGTTTAAAATCTCAAGAACACATTATTTAAAGGTGTTTGATTAAATTCGAAAAATTATTGGTGTAAGTACTGAGCATCGCAGATAGGGCCTACAATAATGTGAAAACTGTGAGCGCATTTTTATTTCGAACCCATGTTTTCGAACACACTACTTGAAATAGATCTCAATAATTGCTCAACCAATCAGCTTATCTTTTCTTCTGAAACATAATCTATTATCTATTCTGTATCCATCTCTGAGGCTTGATACTTGTTCCGTAATGACTAGTTACTATTTTTTTTTTTTTTTTTTGTCTTGATTATCGAGATTTTCAGCCTCGGGCTGGTTCATCTCCCGTCGTAGTCAGTCAAACACCACTTTTGGGCATTTTCGTAACTTCTCCGGGGGTGAGATTCGAACTCGTGACTTAGGCGTGAGAGGTATGGATGTAAACCAATACGTCGCGGTCGCCCCCTAGTTACTACTTGTTTTTTCGACATCTCAAAATAGCATGTTTTGCAGAAGATTAAGAACGATTTATTTAAAAAAAGAACAACAACCTTTCGGCTATAAATGTCTTTCATTTTGTTCTTTTTTTCTTTTAGCATTTCAAGTTTATTGCTTTCAGAATTTGTTTATTGTTTGCTCTCAACTTAGTGTTCTAAATGCACTTCCACAGTTATTAATTGAGAGTTTTCGATGCCAGGTACCATGTTTACATTAGTATGATTGTGTGGTAAGTAAAATCATACCCTATGTCCAGGAAGTCGAGAAATTTCCTCAACGAAAAATTCCTAGACCAGACCGGGAATCTAACCCAGGCCACCTCCAACATAGTATTGCTTTGTAGCTGCGCCTTTACCGAATGAGCTAATTAAGGACCTGATGTCATTTTGTCATGGAATTGGATTTTTCATAAAGGATCGGTCAGTAATTAGATAGAAGGGTGATCTTTCATCTCCTTTTCGATTTTTTATTTTATTTTGGATGAACGTACGTCCACCAATCTCTGGTGTCACAATATACCAAACTCCAGCAAATGAACCCCAAGAAACTGGCAGGGAGGGTTAGAGGGGTGGTCATATGGCAATTCTGAGTATAGTGTGATCTGAAATTTGGCTTGTAAGATTTGTTGTTCGGCGAACTTTATTCGATCTTTGCGTCCTTCGAAATCAAAAGTAAGCACTGTTGCTAGACATGGTGCTGTTATCGACGGTCATCCATGAGCCGAGATCTAAATACGAACTGTTAACTCCTGATCTTCTACCCCTCATTTATTTTGTCTTTGAGTCATTAATGTCAAGCCCAATCATACGTGGATTGATGGATGTCCTTTTTCGCCATCATCACTAAGTTGTGTGCCACGATATCAACGTCGTCGTTAAAGCCAAAAAGTTGAACGTTATTACTTAAGATCGTATCGCTCGTGTCTTTCCCCGATCTTCGAATCCTTTCCTCGATTGCAATGTTAGATAAAATCTTGATACATTGCTAATAAGCCCTATATGAAATGATGATCGAATGCACCGGTTCGGGGCAGGCATCGAGTAGTAACTATTTCTATATTAATAGCATAGTTTTCATAATTATTTTTTACGTTTGATCAAACACGTACATAGGGTAAGGGGATGTAATGTTAGCCTAGCTCCTTCATTCGGCCTGTGTACCAAATGTGTCATTAATTTAGCAATAATCAACAAAATCATGTTGCTATCAGGATGACCGATGTAATCCAAAGCAATTAAGAGAATATTAATTAACTTATGGTTGTTCACTTTCGCGTAATCTTCGATTTTTGAACTTTTTGGGCATCATGATTTCACTTGTTAAGCTGAACAGATGATTCAAGTGAACATGCATAAGTTTGCGGTTTTTATATTCAAGTGGCTCATCTATACACAAACCGAGGGAACAAAATCATTGATTAGTGATTTATAATGTTTTTGAATGGCTGATAAATCATATATTAACATCACATGAGTGTTTCGAGGCAGTTTTACTTTAGTTTGTTTTGTGAAATCTTGTATTAAGTAAACCTAATACAGCTACCAATGCCTTGATTCATAAAACTAGAAAGAAAAAACCGTACATAGGTTGCTTTTAGTAATAAATCCTTCGGATGGGACGAACTTGCATCCATGAATAGACCCAATTTGGCGATTATAGACCGACATTAAATCCATATCCCTCGAATGTTTCTGACTTAATAAAAAGAATTTGTGTAACTTATCATGATACATACTACCAAATGTCTTATCAAACTTATCTTAGCAACTGTCTAACCAGTTGAATCTCGCTTACAGATTAGAAACTTTATAATTAATAATAAAAAATGTAATCGATCGTTGCATTATAGGCTGAGTCAAGGGACACATACCCTATAACAAAGACACTCTCTTGTTTTTGGTTGTAAATAAAATAGCAAACGAACTGTGTAGGATATTATACTATTGAACTAAGTTTTTTTTTTTACGGGGGATACGTGATGTGTAAAAGAAAAACCGTTTAATAACCGCGTTAATTCCGGAATCCGTAATAAAAAAAACCACGTGGATTCCGGAGTCCGTGTAAAATAAACTACGATAACATGCTAAGTGAACGCCTTAACCTTCTGAACAAATTTGCCGAAGACTTCAACTTTCCATCTTATCAGAATCACGAGATAGAATTATTTGAAAATGCTCAATTTTGCATGCTAACTAGCGCAACGTAGCGGAGGGAATTTCAAACAAAAAAGTCCGTCTTTTGAATGCCCTTGACCATCTGAACAACATTGACAAAAACTAGAACTTTGTATCTTATCAGAATCCCGAGATAGAACAAGTTGAAAATTCTCACTAGCGCCACATCGAGGTGAAATTTCCAACAGGACGGTTCATTTGTTGAATGCCCTTGGCTTTCTGGACAACTTTGCCGACGACTGGGACATTCCATCTTATCAGAATCACGAGATAGAACAAGTTGAACATGCTCAATTTTGCATGCTCACTAGCGCCACTTAGCTGTAGAATTCCATACAAAATGATCCACCTTTCGAAAGCCCTTGGCCTTCTGGAAAACTTTGCCGACGACTAGAACTTTCCATCTTATCAGAATTACGAGAGAGAATAAGTTGAAAATGTTCAATTTTTGCATGCTTACTGCGCCACGTAGCGGTAAAATTTCAAATAAAACGGTCCATCTGCCCTTGACTTTCTGAACAACTTTGCTGAAGATCGCACCTTTGCAGATATTAAGGGTCTCGAGATATACAATCATGAATGTACCTGTATTATCCCCACTTATCCACACACAAATATTCACTCCCGTCCTATTTTGTGTTCTGGCCCTGGGGCCCTCGCTTGCCTGCGAAATAATTATTTGCAATCAACCATGACATCGATGTGGCAAAACTGTAAAGGCTTGGCTTTGGCACCTCGGCTAAACTTTGCTGACGACCTTAAAATGTACACTTGCGTGGATTTGCTACGAGACGCCTTACAGTTACAAGAAGATTTAGAGACAGTATAAAGGTGGTGCGAGATGAACTGTATGCTCTTGAATCCGGGAAAGTGTGATTCTCGACGATAAACTCACGTACAAACCTCACATGTCCTACATCATAACGAAACCTCCCCATAATTTCAGCTTCATTTTCCGTGAGGCTGAAGAATTTCGAGACGTGTACTGCCTTAAGTCACTGTATTGTTCGTTGGTAGGTCCACCTTGGAATATGCTTCCCCGGCTTGGAACCCTCATTTCCAAAATGGCGTCGAACGTATTGAGTAATTCAGCGATGTTTTATCCGATACGCTCTTCGTAAACTGGCTTGGAGGGACTCTTTCAACCTTCCGAGTTACGAGAGCCACTGCCATATGATTCATTTGGACACTCTTCAAATTCGTCGAGAAGCCGCGAAGGCACTTATCGTCGCGGATTTGCGGAAATCTATGTCTGCTTCTAAATCTGCTGCCTTTGCACGAAAACGTGCAATTGAAAGCGAAAAGGAGTATGTTAAGACTCAAACGGTTGAAAACTTTCCAGTCTGGAAACTTAGTCGACCACTTGAGTATTTCGTAAAACTTTCGAAATGGGCCAGTGATGTATATGAATGGAGACTGGATGAAGCCTGTGGAAAACTATGACATCCTTTACAACATATGTGGGACGTCAAGTATAGATTGTGAAGTCGAAAGTCCCACTGTTCGCCATGGTTCCATAAAAATCTCTACAGGTGGTTCAAAAACGAGATCAGGAATCTTTGACCCTGGAGTAGAAATTTCAGTGGGGATTGGAAACTATCCAACGGTGTTCCAAGCGGAGATTTTCGCTATAATAAAATGAACTAACGTTATCTGAGAAGGAAATATAGATTTGCAAATATCTATATTCTTACAGACAGCCAAGCGACACTGAAAAGGTTGGGTAACAGCACATCAAAACTTGTCTGTGAATGCATTCTTTTCACTGCAAAATGTGTTCCAAGAGAACTCCGTAAATTTATGCTGGGTTCTGGAACAATGTGGCATTCAAGGTAATGAAAGGGCAGACAAGCCTGCAAGACTCTAAGGAAGTGTGTTCTAACGTACACTGACAACCAAATCCAAATCGTGACATCCCAATACCGCTGGATGCCCTTAAGGTACGGCGAAAAGTCTTTCGTTTTGGATAACGGGAGATACTATCCTCTATCGTTCGTTTCAAAACTCAAGATTCGGAAGGTGATCTAAAAGTTCATGCACACGTTTGAGGATTACCAGACTTCAAATCTAGCCACAGTGCCGTCCTATCAAGGAATTTTTGGTCTATTGAACTCCAAGTGTTGGTCCTTATCAACTTATCTGGAACATCGATACGAAGGATCCTATATTACAGACGTCGATCTTTACGGCAATATTCACTAAACTCAGACTGAAAACTTATATAAACCTTTTTACCCTTCTTACATCAATAGAAGGGTATTAAGATCGCTTGAAAACTCGACTTTTTATCCGAGGCCCACAGGGCCGAGTGTCATATACCATTCGACTCAGCTCGACGAACTGAGCACATGTCTGTGTGTATGTATGTGTGTGTGTGTGTGTGTGTGTGTGTGTGTGTGTGTGTGTGTGTGTGTGTGTGTGTGTGTGTGTGTGTGTGTGTGTATGTGTGTGTGTGCGTTACAAATAATGTCACATCGGTTTCTCAGCCAACTGTGAACCGATTTGAGTTCTGTTGACGGCAAATGGAAGCTACAACATTCCCATAGAACGCTATTGATTTTTTTTTCATTCGGACATTTCGTTACGAAGATATGAACGAAACAGTACTTAAAGGCCTATTATAATAGTAATCAAACAGTTTAGTCTCCGATTACATACTGAGCTATTTGTGTACCGATTTTAGTTTTTAGTTTTTAGTTGGTGCCAAATCAAAGCTATGATATTTTCAAATAACTGGTCAAAATTTCATTATGATTGGATAATTCTTCATGGAGATATGACCAAAACAATACCTGAGAGCACATAATTGTGAGATGACAATATACTCGTTGCAGTGCAAAACCGAACAAGACCAATCACACCAATCGATGCCGCTTGCATTCTATTGTGTCGTATCTGGAGCGTTGTATAGCACATACAGCGGACTAGCCACACTATGCGACTGTATAGAATTAGAGCAGCATCGAATGGCTCGAGTGGTCTGGTTTTGAACTGCAACGGGTATACTCGAAAATTACACAAAGTCTCCATTTAATAAAATCAATTTTCTTACTAAGCATATTGAATCCATATCGATAATCAAAATTGACGTATTGTCTAATAATTCATTCTATGGACTGATTATATAAAATTGATAATATTTATGTAATTTCCCCTTTTATAGAACTAACAGAAACAGGTCATTAAAGACTATTAATGGTAATATGTTAATCACATCGATGAACAGTACGTTAAGGATTGTCGAACGGTACAATTTTTAAACACAAAATATTACATATCGAATATTCCTGGACCTTCCTGGAATTTCTGATGAAAATATGTATCCAGTACCATATTAGCCACATTTGAGTTCGTAATTCTGATAAAATGTAAGAAGGGTTCAGTCGCACCATCGGTGGATTAATTCAGGTTTTTATTGAATAAATCAGTTTGAACTAGACCTCTATGAATTCTTTCTCAACCCTTTTTACCAGCTCATTTTTCAATGGGCACCCTCTATATCGAGGTACGGCTGTGTTTTAAGCTTTCCTTTTCTATACATTGACATCCCTAAAATGCCTTTTGTTTGATTAAAATAAATCTAATCGGCAATGGTGGTAATAAGCCACACAAACGTGAGTTCATTTGTCTCTATGACTTTTTCATAACTGTATCGTCCTGCAGTTTATGAACAAATCACCGTTCAATACTGTGTTGATGCTTAATTTCTATTTGAGTCATAAATAAATAGAACGCAAAAAACCTGGCCAATGTGTCGCGACAGAGAGTTGCAATAATTGAACCAATTGAATAAAAATAGCGGTTGGTTTATGCGCTACCTGTGAAGGACCATGCGCGCATTTTTTCAGATTACGTATATTGGTCTCAACAGAAAAAGAAACGTTAACGAAAGGCGTCATTTGGATATACAGTGAATGTTTATTTGGTTATTGAAAATAAAAAAAAACGAGCAAAATCTACCGCATACGTAAATCCGTCAAACGGCAAAACAATATGTATCGAAACCGCTGGACTGAAAATAAAAGCTACCGGAATGTTGTATTTTCTTTCGTCAATCAAACCTAAAGACCATTGTTTGCTGAATGTATCACCGATATGCAATCCCGTCACCTCGATAATGCTAATAAACGGAATAGGAGAAAACTGCAAACGTGGGTAGGAAAGTGTGCACGCGTAGCAATCAGAAAAACGGAATGAATCTAGTCTATGATGCTGTACAAAATTATCGATTCGTTGCTACTAATAAATATCGATAACTCCATTTTGGAGAAAACATAAATTATATCAAGGGATCAATCATGCATAAATCAATAATGCGTTTATTTCGGTGCATTAACTCCAAAAACCCATTATTCTTCAAAGCAAAGGAATAACTTCAAGCGAACCTACTTTTTCTACCGTTAGAACGAAGGAAATACAATGGCGATGTAGTGCATTAAAACGATAGTCGATAGGTTTAAAAAAAATTCGAATGGAACAGAGTGTGAGAGTTGAGTTAGATGGTATATTTTTGATAATTTTTGGCGATTCATTTCTTTTCAAAACATAGGAATCGTGTATAAATTTCCAAGACATTTGTTATTTGACATTTGATAGTAGATAGTATTCGTTTCTGTACTGGCTGTCACCTCACTCGGTCTGGTATTAATTCCAGTCGGGATCGTTGGAATTTTCTGAGACGAAAAATCTCTGATTACTTCTTCGGAAGAGATGTTCAGCCGTTGGTCCCGGCCCATGTATTGGTGGGTTTGATATGTAAGGCTCAGGTCATTTTTCTGGTGTGACAAACCAGCCTCAGGCTGAAAGTCAGTTCGGCCAAGCAAACGGTTGATTTCCACCAGGACATTTGCTGTTTCTATGGCAAAATTCCTTAAATTGCACACTTAAAAATTATTCACGGGCTCGGTTAAGCATTCAGCTGAATTCACTCGGCATTTTCATATTTAACAGATAATTCGGTGAAAAATTTAACGATGCCGAGTCTCAGCACCACTTGAAACTGAAATATCGGGTAACTTCATTATTAACAACATTCGGCAGTCTCTTCCTAGATCTCAACTGATAATCATCCTTACTTGTCGCTCATCTGGCATACGAGCAGCGTGTCCAGCCCCCCCGCAGTACACAAAGATGCAGATTCATTTGTAAAATATATTCTTATAAGATCCAAGTCATATGAATTCAAATACATCAGTAGTTAAGTATTCAGTTAAGTATCACTTTGTGCATTTTGTTCTTGATAATGCCTACATAAATACAAATCTTATTCAAAATTTAGAATATTTACACACCATTTAACCGAAATCTCGATTAACCTCAGTTTTGTTTATTTCAAATTTTAACCGATATATCAGTTTGCTCATGCCGAGATTCCCAGCTAACTAAATGAGTATTCAGTTTGACCCAAACCGAGATTATTGGTTAACATAAAAAAGCCGAGATCGAAACCGAGAGGTCGGCTGTGCGGAACTCGGTTTCAGAAAGCCGAGACTCGGCAGATAATTTTAAGAGTGTGGGCTACGAATTACTTCCTCATCCACCATATTTTCCGGATTAAGCCTTGAGTGACTACTTCTTGGTCTCAACCCTGAAGAAATGGCTCGGCAGAAAGAGATTTGACGATGAAATCATTTCAAACACATGACCTCGGCAAAAATTAATATTTGGAAGCGATACAAAAAAAAATTGATAGATAATATGTGTTAGAACTCAAACAAGTTTATGTTGAAAAAAAGTATTTTTTTGTCAAAAAAAACCTGTTTCTTCCAGAAAAATCACGACATACTGACCCGCCCTTATATTTGTGGTTTTTCTACAAGGTCATAAAGAATGTACTGTTTAAAATCCGAAAACATAAAAATAATTGAAATTTTGCGTAGACATAATTTAATATGTATTGTTTACACTCTGTGAGTTGATTTCATCAGGTGCGCAAAACTTTTCAAAATGGCGACGAAAGATCAGTGCGTGCGCGGAAAAGTTTTGCTGTACATTGAGAATAAGGATCTGTCGCATCGTGCCATCGGAAAAAAAAGTTGGAATCCGGAATTCCACGGTGTCTGGTATCATAAAACGGTTCGAGCAACGTCTGACTGTTGATCGGAAGTGAAGATCTGGAGAACCGTCAGTGAGAACGATCACAAACGCGTTGTGTTCGAGATGTGGCTAAAAAGTTGAATGTGAGCAAGACTTTCGTGCAGAATACCAAAACTCGAGCTGGACTACGTACATTCAAGGTTCAGAAGTCCCCAAACCGTGAGAGAAACAGAATACGTTAGCAAAAAACCGTTCCCGGAAGTTGTACGACCAGAAGTTAACTAAACCACATTGCTGCGTAATGGATGACGAGGCATACATATGTGAAGGCGGACCTCAACCAGATTCCAGGAAACCTGTATGTGACTGCCAAGGATAAGTGTGATGTTCCCGAGAACCTCGGGACACAGAAGATGTCGAAGTTCACCAAGAAGTTTTCTTTTTGGCAAGCGGTTTGTACTTGCGGAAAGCGGAGTAAACCTTTCGTTACCGCAAGCACTATGAATAGACAGGAGTATTTGGGAGAGTGTCTCCAAAAGCGTCTTCTCCCTCTCCTGAAGGCTCACGACAGCCCGACGATCTTCTGGGATTTGGCATCATGCCACTACACGAAAGACGTGCTAGAGTGGTATAAGGCAAATGATGTCGATCTTAACCCCCCATACACTCTAGAACTGTGCCCAATAGAAAAAATACTGGGCCTTTATGAAGGAGCACCTTCTAAAAAAAACCTACAGTGGTGAAGAATGACAAGAAATGAAGAAAGCATGGGTTAATATGCATAAACCGGTTGATTCTGAGGTCGTACAAAACCTTAAGGCCAAGGTTCACGCATTCGGATCTAAAGGTGAACTCAATTAAATGAATGATGCCAAAAATAACTTCAATTGTTTCTTTTTACTCCCTAAACATTGGCTGATAATCGGATAAAAACCCGAATTTCGAATGAATTTTGTGCGAATTTTTAACGGTACACTCTTTAAAACCCGGTGTGAATGTCACTTGAATATAGAAATGAACGCCATCATGGCTGATTTGCGTTACCAGTTCGAATTGTTGAAGGCTCATTTAATACATTACAATGATATCACATGCCAAACTACCATAATATTCTTACTGCACTGTAACATACAAGTCTAAAAGATGTGAGGAAACTTTGCGATTGTAGAAATCTGTGCATTCAAAACCTCGAAGTGGCGGTGCTAATCGGCCATGATGGCAGCTATTCTTATATTCCTGCGACCTTCACTTTAAGACGAAGTAAACTCATACAAGAAATACAAGAAATCGTTACCAAGAGAGAATTGCCCAAGATTTAATAATGTTATGGCTATGCACCATGTTAAGATCTGTCTAAAACCACGACGAAACTACCACAAATATTGATAGTTTTTAATTATGTATTTATGCACAGATTGCATGGATACAAAACAGATTGAAGGAAAGCCATATGTAATTCATCTGATTTTTAGCATATGATTGATGATATTTTCCCTCAACGTTCATATTAACACGATATTCACATCGGTAGGGCAAAACCTGATGCTTAGGGAAACCTAAGTACGAGCAGCCCTGCTAGATGCTTGGTCCGAAACGTGAATTTTAAAATCTTAGGTACATCAGATGCTTTCTTCGAACTTATATACCGGTTGGTGCCCCTGTTGGAAACGCTGTCGACAGTAAACACCATGAACAGAATAACGATGGACCTCTTCTTCAGTTTACTAAGCAGTTTCTTGCTTCACTCAACTAAAGCTGCTTTAGTTCTGTCAGTAAACTCGAGTTCTGGATTTTCATTTCAAGTCACATTTCACCAATTTACTTATCGTTGCACAGTGGTCGAAAAAGCCTTTTTTCACGGCGAAATTAATAACTCCTAAGTGTTACGTTGCCGAAACATGGTGTCTTCTACAAAGTTGTATCTGAACAAGTTGTCCATCTTGTGGTGCTAACTTGGTAGCTTTCAAGATCATGAAATAATGCTAATCCCAAGTAGCACACCATGATCATAATAAGTTGCAGCAACTTGATTATGACTAACAAAAGCAAATTTATGTATTCTCAACCTAGTTGCAACATGTGTGCTACTAGGGATATAATGCTTGTAAGATCTGAAATGCAGATTTAGGGTTTATTTACTGCATATGCTAATGCTTATTGGTTACCTGGGTAGTGAAGGCTTGTACGTATATCATTTCCATTGTGAACTCATATAGAAATATGGACACGCTGGGATCATTCAGCTCATTTTGCTTCAATTCGGGGCCCGAAATAAGAATTTTCGTCATATTTTCCAGCTTTTTTTTAGTCAGGTTAAAAAATAATAAACCAAGAAGAGCTACAGTCAGCAGTTTATGCTTCGTAATTTGATAAGAATGAAATTTTTCCCCGATATTTCGATATTATTTTCGAAAATAAAATATTATTACCATTCCATACCATGTTTCTTCAACAGATCAACGATCTGTACTGAAAGTTTGTCCTCAATGTCCGTTTTGGATACGTCCATCAGCAAAAATACGATCGTCCGGTTCCATCATTATCACACAAAAAATCGCCGGTGATCGTCCCAAAAGTACTGGATGATAAAATTAACTGTCATTAATAACTGACTGCCAAAGCATTGCCAAAAAACCTGATAAATTATTTCTATTATCTCTCATGATCTCTGGAGAGGTCTATACATCGTCAGTGTGATGATAATTGTTTCGAAGTGATAATCAACACTCATCAGCGCGTCAAAATTAGCCGGAGTTTACTAATTGGTGAAACAAAGGTAAATGGTAGCCAACAGAGTGAACGGGTTATTCGTCGATTAACAATTATTTGAATTTAATGGGATAAAACCCCACTGCTGATTTGTAATGCCGAAGACCTAATGGAAAATGAAATAATATTAGCAGCAATTATGGAGTGGTTTCGTCACCATACAATTGTACATGGAAACAAGTATTTTTTTTTGTACCGTACAACGGAGTAACACCATGTTTCTTAATATTTCTTAACCATTTTTTTCTATAAAAAACATATTCGAGTCTTTAAAATGTTTCAAACACGTAGGTGGTTCTGTCAATCTACATTATCTTATGCCATGTTGAGTGTTTTGTTTATTTATATGACAGTTTTTCAATTTTGAGCAATCACCTCAAATGCCTTATAAGTGCACTCCCGCAGGTAGAGCCATTAGGATTTATTTTTTGATGGGATTTGATTAGATTTGATTCCATGCTTACATTATATAAAGTGCAAATTGTACAGAAAGTATGAAAAAGATTTGATTAAATGCATTGTTGCGTCTAAATGTAGTAAATTACGTTGAAAATTATTGATCATTTCACGGAAAATCGACAATTTCTCTGGAATGAGAAAATTTCATCGATTTTATGCAAGTGATTAAGTTTATTGAAACAAATCGCTCCGAAGTTAATCACATAAGTCAGCACAACTATATGATTATATTTTTTGAATGTTTGAATGTTTGTTTTGCATGCCACTGAATTTATATAAATATTTTTTAAAGCTTTTAAAAAGTTTTTAAAGCCTTTTTCGTTATCAGATATGATAAATCATTGAATTCAGTAACATGATCAAATCCCTGTAAGATTATCCTTTATTTTTAGATTTTTAGAGTTTAGAGACAATTGTCTACGCCTCAACACTGTTACTCCGTTTTACGGTACAAACGATATTTTTGGATATTTTCCTGACACCTCTGAGCGTAGAGTATTTTTGTGTTTTCCATATTTAAATACAAAGCGTATATTTCGACAAATCTGCAATTTATGACTGACATACTTATTAGCCGAATATTAGCATTATATTGCTATTTTTTTGGGAAATTTAGCTACTTGGCGCATTCAATAAATGTGGACGTGCACAAGTACACTAAGTTGGGGGACAAAAAAAAGCCGACAGGCGTGTTAAGGTGAATCGAAGTGAATTATCATCCCTATCATTTAGTACCTATTCCAATTCGAGATTTCTGAGAGACAAATATGCGGATTAAATGAAAGAACAATGCCGAAAACTATGTCAGAGTATTTACTGCAAATATCCACAAATGTAGTAAAACGTTCAAATTCATTTCTATTGTAGAAACAGGGGTGTGCATTCTCATAACAACAACTAGAAAAATATTCTGAAATCTTTCATAGAGGAGGTGGAAATCGAAGAGGATTGTAAGAGTGTGATATTTGCTGTATAAGAGGCCTCTGCATTTTCTAAATAGAACTTGAGAGAGAGAGAAAACTTATGCTTGGAGGATTAGGATTGTAAAATCACAATACAGGTCAATAAGTGTAACAAACAGGCCAGATCAGATTGATCATTGCATTGGGCTTCAAATGGTGAGTTGACAACTTCGAAGAAGGGTGCGACCGACCTCTGGTCCTCACAACCCGAGCAAAGGATTATACCAAATTGATAACAAGTTCTGATACCTGGTTATCATTTTTTGATCACTGAATATGTTATCATTTAGGCTGAATAAACAGCCAAAATAACAGAATGAATAACAAAAAAATACTCCTAGATAATATCATAATAATAACTTATTTTGTTATCACTACGAACAACTTGATAACAAATCCTGTATTTCAAGCAAATTTATTGAAATAGTAACAAATTATGTTATCTACTTGAAATCAAATGCCCAGGCTAATAACTGAAAAAAATATTTTGATTAAAAGCAAAATTTTTTGTTCAAATATGCTGAAATTACTTATAGTTTTACAATAAAACTTATAACGTTCATAATAAATAGTGTGTTCAAAATGATAACATATGATAACAAAATTTGCCAATGGTGATAACTAAATTGGTTATGCGATAACAGCGGAAATCAAAATGATAACTGAGATAACAGAACTTGTTACTTATATGATATCAGCTTGTTATTTTCCTTTGCTAGGGAAGTTTCTACCTCACGCCTCAACGAGTCATATGATCACACAAGACATGGAGACGTTGGTTGGCGTAGCCTGGACAATGTTATCACTTTGACAATAGCGAAGTTAGGGGGTGCGACCTCTTAATCATATCATAATTGTCCATCTTTCAGGTTCCAGGTCATTATTGTAAAAAAATTAACATTTAAATTAATTTTTCTCATGGCTTCCTGTTTAAGTGTTCTGGTTCATAATGGATGCGCAAGTTTGTCTACAATTGCAACAAAACAGCAGTTGGTGTAATGGTGTAAACACATGTAATTTTCAGTTCTTTTTATAATATCCCTTCACTATATATATTATCGTATAGGACATTGTTTATTCATTCTATATAATCTATATTCTATATTTATCTATATAATCATCATTCGCATTTTAATCATTACTTGTGTTTTTGTGATTTATATATTAATAATTTTATAATGTTTATCTAATAGATTATAATGGCTGTTATAAAACCATTATCAAGCAGCAAATAGTAAACATGGCAACAGTTAATTTAAATGCATAAATGTTAGTTCTGTAAAATTTCAATAGATTTAACAAACTTTCTCAGGATACCTCAAATCCCGTTTTTGGTGAATTGCTTCTATCGCTGAAAACGAACGAAAACGTGCATAATCGTAGACCCACAGAACTCTACACATTAATAATTTACAACATTTATTACATTGACACTGAACCGAATGAAGATCATATATAACAGATACGAATGCTTGTAGTATTTTTTATTTACATAAATACATACACTAAGGTTTTTTTGCATGGTTTTTTTTTACACGGGTTGTTTTCGGCGATAACTCCAGAAAGGAACAGCTTATCGACCTTATTCAAATCACATTTTACGTTTTGGGCCAAAAGTAATCATATGGCAGTTTTTCAAAAAATTCACAATTTTTTGGTGTAAACACTCAAAATTTTAAAAACTGTTTTTTTACCATTGCGTGGAAAGGTAATGCGTACAAAGTAAAAATCGAAGCAATATAAAACGTTTAAGCATGTGAATTTATCAACTCTTTTTAGTCTTTTTTTACACGGTTCCATGCTAAAAGTGGACCGTATCCCCCGTGCAAAAAAAAACCTTTGTGTACACTATTATATAAATATTTCATGGGAATGGGAGGGACCATCAGGCCACCCGATTGAAGCACTCTGGATGGGGAGAGTGGGAATGCCAACTCCCCATTGCTAACAGTTTGTGAATAGAGCGCGGACTCCTCTTCCCGCCCATTGGGGCATCGTCATGTTACATGACTTGCTCTTTTGACCAATTGTTCAATCTTGTTGTTGGAAGGAGAATCTTTATATCCCTGTGGAAACGTATAAGTGATGTTGCCTAAAGATCCACCCAACCCTTTTTGGCCCTTCATACAATGACATGATTAGAATAATCAGTGGTTATCAAGGCTTGATCAAGTCTAACAGCGAGGAGTGCCCATTGCTGTCGGACTTAGTTTCCGTGCTACAATGGGTGGTAGTAAATATCATACATCATACTCTAAGATTGATCATTGCATTGATTTCATCACTACAATTAGAAACTGTTAAAAGTGTAGTATGGGGCTGCCCCAAGGATCATGCTCCAGACTCCTTCTCTTTATAATTTACGTCACATATATTGACAACTATTCGGCAGAACAATGCACGCTGAGACAACTTGCAGACGATAGTGTGGTTTTCTTAAGAGGTTCACTTGCCATAAACTTGCTAAGACCTTAAACAATTGGGTAAAGAACCTAGAGATCGAATTCTACCTGCAAAAACTAGGATGCCTAGTTAACGTGTTTGCAATAGCAATATCATTAGAATTGACCATGTGGCCCAGGTTCAGAAGTGGTACAAATCCTATATGGTTGTACGAGTGCTGTACACATCCATCGATAGATGCAGTATTTTGGGACTAATCTTATCTTTGTATTAACGTCTCTTTACCTTAATTCCATTTAAGTTAATTCAAGACAGCCAATGACTGAACCAACCTGAGCCCAATAATGCACTCCCCTATTCATAGACCCCTAGGTCTGGGGTGTGCAAGTATTTCACCACCCCGCGGTGCACCCTGGAAACGTTAAGCTCCCCTTAACGGCTAAACGAACTACAACGGAGGAAGCGCCATCCGGCAGAAAGTCGAAAGCGGTCGTGACATGGGGAACAGGGACGACCCTGGGGTAATGCCGCACTCCCAGACCTTCCAACCCCGGTCCTGACCCTGGCTTTTGCGATCGGAGGACCATACGACGCGAGGTTCGACAGGTATCGTAAGCGGTCAGGTAGGGAGATTGCGGACGATCTGGATGGACCACCAGACGTCCCGAACCCTGCTTGGATCCAGGACAATCTCGATCGAATCAGCGTCAGGTCGACGAAACTAACTATTAAAAACCTATGTAGTTAGACAAAGTGGATGCGTAAAGCACCTCCCTGAAGCAAGACCGAAAGGTAGTTCCGGGGAGGGCTGAGGCTCGAGGCACGGGTGGGTTTCTAGTGGATCGAGGAGTTGGCGCCCTCCCCTAGTAGCACACTTGCACACCATGAGTTCATCAGGATTAGCAGATTTTCCATTACGTCTAAAAAAGGACCCCTAGGTTTACAACCGTCTTTCTCACGTTGGTGACTGTCGCTTTTCTAAGGAACTTGTACTTCAAGTTCTAATATTTTATCATATTAGTCTAATGCCCTCGGGTACCTAATTACAGATAGCGCTGTACTACTGCAAGAACGCATAGGCCTCAGCTGAGAAGATACCACCGAGACCGAAGGTATCTGACACAACGTGAATATCTCTACTATTGTCAGGTCATGCCACCTATCTTTTGCTCTACAGACGGTAGGTCTGTATTCAAATGACGAGTTCCCTTGTTGCAACCTCCTGGCTTCGAAAATCATGTCTAAGATTACCCAGTTCGCCAGGGATATCTTATCATTTTCCACCAATTAGGAAGGTTTTGGGAGGTCCAAAAGCCTCCGCTACAAATCCTATAAAGAGTGTCCCACAACAAATCGCATCACGGAAAAAACGCTGTAGAAATTTCTCATTGAGTATCTTTTTTTTTAATTTGGGTAGAAGTGGTATAGAGTGTTGTTTAATCACTGTCAGTTTTTCTAAAATTGGAAAATAGTTATTCACCCGAAGAGCAACGTCGCGAATTGATTTTGCGATAGTGCCTGGAAAATCATCAAAACTCTCACCCTGACATCGGAAAACAACTCGGAATCAAGCAGTCAACGGTGAGTCGTGTGATCAAACGTTACTACAAAACTCTGAGCAACGAACGGAGGAGTAATGCAGTCAGAATGGATGTTCTATTAGTGATCAGGATCACAAGCATGTCGTGAAAGCGTTCAAGCGGAATCCCAATGATGCGGTCAGAGATGTAGCCTACAAGTTGAATCGGTACAAGTCTTCCGTTCAGAAAGCCAAGGACCGGGAAGGTCTGCATACGTACAAAGTGTAGAAGGCTCCAAATCGAGACGAACGGCAAATACGGTGGGAAATGCACGGGTCCGGAAACTGTACACCCTGATGCTGTTCCCGAGCACGGATCCGTGAAATGTGTTATAACAGATCCGTGAAATGAGTTATAACATCAGGGTTAATGCAGATGACGTAACGCGTTAGAGGAGGGTATGTCTTCGAAAACCCACAGTAATAAGATCGACAGTCGTTGCGGTATGCGAAAACGTCTTTGTCGAAAATTTCCGCAAATTCCCTCGAAACACCCAATTGGCGGAAACTGAACGAAGCCATTAGAAAATTATCCATCAGCCAATATGTATTTCTTAGCCCCTTTTTGAAGGAATTGTGTACGACGTGCCAGCTGCAGCTACCGACGCTGAGGACTGCAAAGCCAGGGCTGGCTTCCAAAATTCTGATTTTGTGGAGTGTCATTCTCGTCCAATGGACATCACAACCGGTCAAACAACGTTGGTGCTGACAACAACCCTCTGATGAGACCACAGAACATCATTTTCATGTTCCTTATCTAATAAATCTACAAAAAAAAAGTACCTCCCCTCTAATGTCAGTTAAACAAGTAATTATGTAAATGGTTCAAGGACTGCTAATCATACCCATTTCGAAATAGTTAATTTTACAAAACTTAGATTTGAATGACGTAATTTAGTTTACGCCAAGGAACTTAAACAAATATTTTAGGTAAAATTAAGTGTCCCCAAACAGACACACGCAACTCGAAAAAAGATTGCTTTCTCTTATTTTTGGCTGATTCTTATGTCTTAATGGCCACACGCATATTAAGTAATTTATGTCTCCACAATAAAAT